>OU342746.1:93757948-93920655 GCA_910589775.1 Avena eriantha | reverse complement strand
TGGATCCATGTGGTGTCTCTGAAGAAACACACATGCAATGCCACACTAGTTGTTGTTAGTAAAAAGAACACACATGCAATGACACTGGTGGATCCATGTGTGGATTGTGAAGAGAATACACATGAAATGACACTTGTGGATCCATATGTGGTATGTGAGAAGAATAGCCATGAAATAACTATGGTTGTTGTTTGTAAAAAGAACACACATGCAATGACACTGGTGGATCCATAGGTGGATTGTGATAAGAGCACACACGCAATGACTCCAGTTGTTGTTCGTGAAAAGAGCACACATGCAATGACACTAGTTATTGTTACTAAAAAGAACACACATGCAATGATACTCGTGGATTCATAGGTGGTATGTGAGAAGAACACACATTTCAATTACTCTGGTTGTTGTTATTGAAAAGAACACACATGCAATGACACTGATGGATCCATAGGTGGTCTCTGTAGAGAACACACATTTCAATGACACTGGTGGATCCATATGTGGTATGTGAAAAGAACAGACATGCAATGACTCTTGTTGTTGTTAGTGAAATGAATACACATGCAATGAGACTGGTGGATCCATAGGTGGTATGTGAGAAGAACACACATTTCAATGACTCTGGTAGTTGTTACTAAAAAGAACACACATGCAATGAGACTGGTGGATCCATGGGTGGATTGTGAAAAGAGCACACATGCAATGACACTGGTGGATCCATATGTGGTCTCTGAAGAGAACACACATGCAATGACAACGGTGGATCCATGTGTGGTCTCTAAAGAGAGCACACATTTCAATGACTCTGGTTGTTGTTAGTAAAAAGAACACACATGCAATGACACTGGTGGATCCATGTGTGGTCTCTGAAGAGAACACACATGCAATGACACTGGTTGTTGTTACTAAAAAGAACACACATGCAATGCCACTGGTGGATCCATGTGTGGATTGTGAAGAGCACACATGCAATGACACTGGTGGATTCATAGGTGGTATGTGAGAAGAACACACATTACAATGACTCTGGTTGTTGTTACTAAAAAATAACACACATGCAATGACACTGTTGGATCCATGGGTGGATTGTGAAAAGAGCACACATGCAATGACACTGGTGGATCCATATGTGGTATGTGAAAAGAACACACATGCAATGACTCTGGTGGATCCATGTGTGGTCTCTGAAGAGAACACACATGGAATGACACATGTTGTTGTTAGTAAAAAGAACACACATGCAATGACACTGGTGGATCCATGTGTGGATTGTGAACAGAACACACATGCAATGACACTAGTTGTTGTTTGTAAAAAGAACACACATGCAATGACACTGGTGGATCCATGTGTGGATTGTGAAGAGAACACACATGCAATGACACTAGTTGTTGTTAGTAAAAAGAACACACATGCAATGACACTGGTGGATCCATGTGTGGATTGTGAAGAGAACACACATTCAATGACACTGGTTGTTGCACTAAAATAACACACATGCAATGACACTGGTGGATCCATGTCTGGATTGTGAAGAGAACACACATGCAATGACACTGGTGGATCCATAGGTGGTATGTGAGAAGAACAACCATGGAATGATGGTTGTTGTTAGTAAAAAGAGCACATATGCAATGACACTGGTGGATCCATAGGTGGATTGTGAAAAGAGCACACATGCAATGACTCTAGTTGTTGTTATTGAAAACAACACACATGCAATGACACTGGTTGTTGTTACTAAAAAGAACACACATGCAATGACACTGGTGGATCCATATGTGGATTGTGAAAAGAGCACACATGCAATGACTCTAGTTGTTGTTAGTGAAAAGAACACACATGCAATGACATTGGTGGATCCACGTGTGGTATCTGTAGAGAACACACATTTCAATGACACTAGTGGATCCATATGTGGTATGTGAAAAGAACACACATGCAATGACTCTGGTTGTTGTTAGTGAAATGAACACACATGCAATGACACTGGTGGATCCAGAGGTGGTATGTGAGAAGAACACACATTTCAATGACTCTGGTTGTTGTTACTAAAAAGAACACACATGCAATGACACTGGTGGATCCATGGGTGGATTGTGAAAAGAGCACACATGCAATGACACTGGTGGATCCATGTGTGGATTCTGAAGAGAACACACATGTAATGACACTAGTGGATCCATAGGTGGTATGTGAGAATAACAGCCATGAAATGACTCAGGTTGTTGTTAGTAAAAAGAACACAGATGAAATGACACTGGTGGATCCATAGGTGGACTGTGAAAAGAGCACACATGCAATGACTCCAGTTGTAGTTAGTGAAAAGAACACACATGCAATGACACTGGTTGTTGTTACTAAAAAGAACACACATGCAATGACACTGGTGGATCCATAGGTGGTAGGTGAGAAAAACACACATTTCAATGACTCTGGTTGTTGTTAGTGAAAAGAACACACATTCAATGACATTGATGGACCCATAGGTGGTCTCTTTAGAGAACACACATTTCAATGACACCGGTGGATCCATATGTGGTATGTGAAAAGAACACACATGCAATGACTCTGGTTGTTGTTAGTGAAATGAACACACATGCAATGACACTGGTGGATCCATAGGTGGTATGTGAGAAGAACACACATTTCAATGACTCTCGTTGTTGTTACTAAAAAGAACACACATGCAATGACACTGGTGGATCCATGGGTGGATTTTGAAAACATCACACATGCAATGCCACTGGTGGATCCATATGTGGTATGTGAAAATAACACACATGCAATGACTCCAGTTGTTGTTAGTGAAAAGAACATACATGCAATGACACCGGTGGATCCATGTGTGGTCTCTAAAGAGAGCACACATTTCAATGACTCTGGTTGTTGTTAGTAAAAAGAACACACATGCAATGACACTGGTGGATCCATGTGTGGTCTCTGAAGAGAACACACATGCAATGACACTGGTTGTTGTTACTAAAAAGAACACACATGCAATGACACTGGTGGATCCATGTGTGGTCTCTGAAGAGAACAGACATGCAATGACACTAGTTGTTTTTAGTAAAAAGAACACACATGCAATGACACTGGTGGATCCATGTGTGGATTGTGATGAGAACACACATGCAATGACACTGGTGGATCCATAGGTGGTATGTGAGAAGAACAGCCATGAAATGACTATGGTTGTTGTTAGTAAAAAGAACACACATGCAATGACACTGGTGGATCCATAGGTGGATTGTGATAAGAGCACACACGCAATGACTCCAGTTGTTGTTCGTGAAAAGAGCACACATGCAATGACACTGGTTGTTGTTACTAAAAAGAACACACATGCAATGACACTAGTGGATCCATAGGTGGTAGGTGAGAAAAACACACATTTCAATGACTCTGGTTGTTGTTAGTGAAAAGAACACACATTCAATGACATTGATGGACCCATAGGTGGTCTCTTTAGAGAACACACATTTCAATGACACTGGTGGATCCATATGTGGTATGTGAAAAGAACACACATGCAATGACTCTGGTTATTGTTAGTGAAATGAACACACATGCAATGACACTGGTGGATCCATAGGTGGTATGTGAGAAGAACACAGATTTCAATGACTCTCGTTGTTGTTACTAAAAAGAACACACATGCAATGACACTGGTGGATCCATGGCTGGATTTTGAAAACATCACACATGCAATGCCACTGGTGGATCCATATGTGGTATGTGAAAATAACACACATGCAATGACTCTAGTTGTTGTTACTGAAAAGAACATACATGCAATGACACCGGTGGATCCATGTGTGGTCTCTAAAGAGAGCACACATTTCAATGACTCTGGTTGTTGTTAGTAAAAAGAACACACATGCAATGACACTGGTGGATCCATGTGTGGTCTCTGAAGAGAACACACATGCAATGACACTGGTTGTTGTTACTAAAAAGAACACACATGCAATGACACTGGTGGATCCATGTGTGGATTCTGAAGAGAACACACATGCAATGACACTGGTGGATCCATAGGTGGTATGTGAGAAGAACAGCCATGAAATGACTCTGGTTGTAGTTAGTAAAAAGAACACACATGCAATGACACTGGTGGATCCATAGGTGGATTGTGGAAAGAGCACACATGCAATGACTCCAGTTGTTGTTAGTGAAAAGAACACACATGCAATGACACAGGTGGATCCATAGGAGGTATGTGAGAAGAACACACATTTCAATGACTGGTTGTTGTTAGTGAAAATAACACACATGCAATAACACTGATGGATCCATAGGTGGTCTCTGTAGAAAACACACATTTCAATGACACTGGTGGATCCATAGGTGGTATGTGAAAAGAACACACATGCAATGACTCTGGTTGTTGTTAGTGAAATGAACACACATGCAATGACACTGGTGGATCCATAGGTGGTATGTGAGAAGAACACACATTTCAATGACTCTGGTTGTTGTTACTAAAAAGAACACACATGCAATGACACTGGTGGATCCATGGGTGGATTGTGAAAAGAGCACACATGCAATGACACTAGTGGATCCATATGTGGTATGTGAAAAGAACATACATGCAATGACACCGGTGGATCCATGTGTGCTCTCTGAAGAGAGCACAGATTTCAATGACTCTGGTCGTTGTTAGTAAAAACAACACACATGCAATGACACTGGTGGATCCATGTGTGGTCTCTGAAGAGAACACACATGCAATGACACTAGTTGTTGTTAGTAAAAAGAACACACATGCAATGACACTGGTGGATCCATGTGTGGATTGTGAAGAGAACACACATGCAATGACACTGGTGGATCCATATGTGGTATGTGAGAAGAATAGCCATGAAATTACTATGGTTGTTGTTTGTAAAAAGAACACACATGCAATGACACTGGTGGATCCATAGGTGGATTGTGATAAGAGCACACACGCCATGACTCCAGTTGTTGTTCGTGAAAAGAGCACACATGCAATGACACTAGTTGTTGTTACTAAAAAGAACACACATGCAATGACACTCGTGGATTCATAGGTGGTATGTGAGAAGAACACACATTTCAATTACTCTGGTTGTTGTTATTGAAAAGAACACACATGCAATGACACTGATGGATCCATAGGTGGTCTCTGTAGAGAACACACATTTCAATGACACTGGTGGATCCATATGTGGTATGTGAAAAGAACACACATGCAATGACTCTTGTTGTTGTTAGTGAAATGAATACACATGCAATGAGACTGGTGGATCCATAGGTGGTATGTGAGAAGAACACACATTTCAATGACTCTGGTAGTTGTTACTAAAAAGAACACACATGCAATGAGACTGGTGGATCCATGGGTGGATTGTGAAAAGAGCACACATGCAATGACACTGGTGGATCCATATGTGGTCTCTGAAGAGAACACACATGCAATGACAGCGGTGGATCCATGTGTGGTCTCTAAAGAGAGCACACATTTCAATGACTCTGGTTGTTGTTAGTAAAAAGAACACACATGCAATGACACTGGTGGATCCATGTGTGGTCTCTGAAGAGAACACACATGCAATGACACTGGTTGTTGTTACTAAAAAGAACACACATGCAATGCCACTGGTGGATCCATGTGTGGATTGTGAAGAGAACACACATGCAATGACACTGGTGGATCCATAGGTGGTATGTGAGAAGAACAACCATGAAATGACTCTGTTTCTTGTTAGTAAAAAGAACACACATGCAATGACACTGGTGGATCCATAGGTGGATTTTGAAAAGAGCACACATGCAATGACTCCATTTGTTGTTAGTGAAAAGGACACACATGTAATGACACTGGTTGTTGTTACTAAAAAGAACACACATGCAATGACATTGGTGGATCCATAGGTGGTATGTGAGAAGAACACACATTTCAATGACTCTGGTTGTTGTTAGTGAAAAGAACACACATGCAATGACACTGATGGATCCATAGGTGGTCTCTTTAGAGAACACACATTTCAATGACACCGGTGGATCCATATGTGGTATGTGAAAAGACACACATGCAATGACTCTGGTTGTTGTAAGTGAAATGAACACACATGCAATGACACTGGTGGATCCATAGGTGGTATGTGAGAAGAACACACATTTCAACGACTCTGGTTGTTGTTACTAAAAAGAACACACATGCAATGACACTAGTGGATCCATGGGTGGATTGTGAAAAGAGCACACATGCAATGACACTGGTGGATCCATATGTGGTATGTGAAAAGAACACACATGCAATGACTCCAGGTGTTGTTAGTGAAAAGAACATACATGCAATGACACGGGTGGATCCATGTGTGGTCTCTAAAGAGAGCACACATTTCAATGACTCTGGTTGTTGTTAGTAAAAAGAAAACACATGCAATGACATTGGTGGATCCATGTGTGGTCTCTAAGGAGAACACACATTTCAATGACTCTGGTTGTTGTTACTAAAAATAAGACACATGCAATGACACTGGTGGATCCATAGGTGGTATGTGAGAAGAACAACCATGAAATTGCTCTGGTTGTTGTTAGTAAAAAGAACAGACATGCAATGACACTGGTGGATCCATAGGTGGATTGTGAAAAGAGATTTTCCCTCTCTCTCTCTGTCACAAATCTCACAAAAGCCCAAATGTGTGGAGATCCCAAACATGTGCTCACTCTGGGTGCTATGCCCTGATTGGCTGAGACAGATGTCACGCAGATCGTCTCCACCAACCGTTGATCCCATGTGATCCAACGGGCAGGATAACCCCTCCCTTCTCAACTTTTTTATGCATGGTCAATCCGTGCCACCTCTCTATCCGTGCCACCGATACTTTACCCCCATAAACAAGTGAAAATCCATCTATCTAACTAAAATAAATAAAAAAATGATCATATTTCGAAGAAGCCATCGTCTTTGTCTTTGGGTTCGTCCTCGTCTTCGTCAACGCCGTGGTCCCTGCCATCACCGCCGTCGGTGCCCTCCTCTGACGACTCGACACCTCCCCTTCCTCGAATAAGCGCGCTATCTCGTCGTCGGAGTCCTCCTCCTCCTCTTCGTAGTCCCACGGGTCCACGTCACTCTCCTCCGCTTCTGCCTCCAACTGATCGATGAACGCCTCCTCGTTGGCCGAGTCGGACTCGTCCAAATAGCTATCTCCTCTCTTCTTCCTGGTCTTCTTCTCATTCCTCTTCTTGTCCATACTCGCCCGTGCAACACGCGCCCCCGTCCTGGCTGCTACTTTGCGCTCATCCGACGCTGCAGGTACCCCACGCTCCTCCTGCGCGGCCGGTACGAGCTTCGACGTCGCGGTATCGTCGAGTGCCGATGTCGATGGATCCTGGCGCGGTCGGACACGACGTGCTACCTCAGTAGGCGACTCGTGAGCGTGGACGATGCAGCGAAGAGCCAGGGACGCAGGACGGTCAGTGGATGGCTTGGACCTGCCATTGCCACGGCGAGGGGGCATCGTGCTCGAGGTAGTTGCTTCGAATGGTCGATGGCGGGTACACAGAGTGGGGTGCCGATCTGATCAAGGACAAGCAACGGTTTCGTGCGTCGTGTCCATGCATGCATTTGTCGATTATCAAAAAAGAAGAAGAAAGAAGTAATATCTCGCGTACTGAACATAATTTGATCACAACAAAAGTGGCACAGCGTATTCTAGACTCGTAAATATCCCGTGCGTGCCTGTCACGTGGAGATCGACGGAGTTGGACGTGCCCACGTGATCGTGCAACAGTTGCGCGTGTCATTGCCCCATCAACACGTGACACACGCACGCGGGATGTGCGCGCCGATTCCCGTGACGACCACCCGGCTCGCACTCCCCTTATTATATACTGGATTTTGTGCGGCGCTGAAGACCATTGAAGTGTCCATCACAATAAAGACAAGTCCCATCGATTCCCTGCCCCTGCCTCCCTGGCTTCTTTGAGAAGGTAGACCGTACACGGTGGTCTTGTATAATAGTACTAGTACTAATGGACCACAACCTGTACTCTTACTCTTCTCCCACACTAATAATCACTATCTCCTTCCTCCTGCCGCCGCCACACTCACCCTGCAAGCCATGGCTCCACTGAGGAGGGGGAGTGGCCGGTCGACGATCCTCGCGGAGAAAAGGGAGAGAAATCGCCACGAGGCACTTCTTGCTCTACCAGCCGCTCAAGCCCACCCTCTCATCGAGGTCCAATCTCCCCCGACAATGGCGCCGAATGTTCTAGCAGGCGAGGGCTCCTCCCGGTACAGTCTCCTTATTCTACTTCTTCTCCATCTCCCTCTCCATCATGATCTTAATCAGCTTCTTCTTGTTTTTCTTCTTCTTCTGGCTCTTCCTCTTCTACGTATTATAGGTCGGCCGTGGAGCCCGAATCCACCACGACGGAGGCGTTGCAGGACCCGTTCGGCCCCGTTCCATGTCTCAGCGAGGTAGCAAATCTCCACGCTGTTATTTCTCCGAGTTATGATGTGGATTTCTTAGATGCTGTCCGCCCCGCATTGGTTTTTCTTCTTCTTTTGCGAGTTGTATTAGTTTTCATGAATATGAATGGATCTCTTGGTCTTTCCTTAATACCTCTGTTCATAGATTCACTATGGATTTTTTGTGATTAGGATTAGTTTATCGTGTTCATGAATAGATCTCCAAGTCCATTTTTTAACACTGCGGCCAATAGATTCAACGGGGATTTTTTTTGATCTGTATTAGTATTCACCTGGGACCTAGAGTGTAATTGTAGAATTCCTATTTCAATTAACATGAATGATGCAGCGATCGAAGGCCGAGTACTGTGAGAAGGTGGTCGCAATCAGTTCCAAGATTGCCAACCAACATGAGCTTGTACGCTCCCTCACCCAAGCTAATGAGAGCCTACGCAAGCAATTATCTGTGCAGAAGGAGATCTCGCTAGATTTTGCACGTGACGTCGTTAGGCTGTAGAAAGTGTTCGACCGTAACTTGATCAAGCAAGAACAGGCCATCAAGATAATCAACGAGCTCACGGAGGAGAAGAAGAATCTCGTGGAAAGGTGCATTCTCCTACAGGACGAAGTCAGCGAGGCACTCAGAGGACGCGTCGAGGAAACCAAGGCTACCATCCGACCCTACCATGACAGGAACCGTTGCCTGGATGCAGTTGATGTCTACGCACTTCTATTCTTGTAGACAGTTGTTGGGCCTCCAAGTGCAGAGGTTTGTGGAACAACAGCAAGTTTTCCCTTAAGTGGATTACCCAAGGTTTATCGAACTTAGGGAGGAAGTGGTCAAAGGTATCCCCTCTCAAGCAACCCTGCAATCAAGATACAAGAAGTCTCTTGTGTCCCCAACACACCCAATACACTTGTTAGGTGTATAGGTGCACTAGTTCGGCGAAGAGATAGTAAAATACAAGTGGTATAGATAATTATAAGTGGTAACGGTGATATAAAATAGCTTGATGGCGTGTGGTTGACGTGGAAAAAGACTAAAGTAAAACTGAAATAAAGATGGAAGCAAGCAAACATGTAACAGATCTAATTGCAAACGGTGTTTCAATGCTAAGAAACAAGGCCTAGGGATCATACTTTCACTAGTGAACACTCTCATATAAATATATCTTTCTTTATGATACTACGCTGAACTACTCTCCGGTTGGACACTCTAATCGATGGTAGGGCTATAACAGCACACCTCAAAGTAAGCCTTTCCCATCTAGAAAACCCCACACTATCACCCTGAGCTCTAGATGGTTCCAACAAACACCACAATATCTTAGAGACATCCAACTCCAAATATAACTCATAACAAGTATTTGTAATCTCCAGCCTAAGTGCCACCATGGTGTGCATGCTGTCACTTTCACACACGTAGGGAGAGTAGAGATCTATTAAATCACTTGAGTAGCAAGGTAGATCTACTTGATTACAAAGCTCATGATCACAATATGATCACGCATAGAGAGACAGAGGAACACATAGCTACCGGTAGAACCCTTAGCCTCGAGAGAGAGCTACTCCCTCCTCATCATGGGAATCAGCAATGGTGATGGAGATGGTGGTGGAGATGGCTCCGGGGGGCACTTCCCTGTCTCGGCAGGATGCCGGAACAGAGACTTTCTATCCCCCGAATCTCCCCTTCAGTGGTGGCGGCGCTGCGGAACTTTTCGTGGCTGGAGGCTAGACGATCTAGGGTTTTTGCCTCGGGAGGAATATATAGGCGAAGGAGGCAAGGTTGGTGGAGGCCAGAGGGGCCCACACCACTTGGTGGCGCGGCCAGGGGTAGCCCGCGCCACCACATGGTGTGTCCAGGCCCTGGCCCTCCTCCGTCTCGTATTCTGGCTCCATGAGTCTTTCGGTAAAATATCAACTTTGCTTTTTGTCCCGTCCAATTCCGAGAATATTCGTTTTCTGACTTTCTGGAACCAAAAACAGCAGAAAACAGGCAACTGGCATTGTGGCTCTTGTTAATAGGTTAGTCCAAGAAATCATATGAAAAGTACTCCAAAGTTGGAACAAAACACAAGAAAGTAGATAAAACCAATCATGGAACATCAAACATTATAGATACATTAGCAATGTATCAAGATCCCCAAGCTTAACTCCTGCTCGTCCTCGAGTAGGTAAATGATAAAAAGAAAGAACAATTTTTGAGGTGACATGCACCATCATAAACTTGATCAAAGTATTTGTAAAATATTCAAAGCTGGGATCATAGTACTTCAATCATAACATGAAAGACAAAGTTCTAGCAATAAAACAAAGAAACTATGTTGCGACATGAAAAGGCACAAACAAAAGATTCATGAATAAAAATCCTTTGCAAGACGTTTGTTTGTTTCACATAAAGAAAACATAGCATAGTGGCATTCAGCTTGTCCCTCATAGAGTAGCAAACATAAATGCATAGGACACCTTCAAAGTTCATAAGAGTGACTAGATACAAATAGTTTAAGAACAAGCAATATCAAGTTATGCATCAATCAACAAGTCTTGGGACAATGCACATAGAACTAAGAATGGCCACTATGCTCTCAAAGTAGGTGCATAAAGATAGAAGGTGGAGACTCAACATATAAGTGGAAGAAAAGCCTTCATAGAAGGAAGCAGAGATTCAAGTTTCATAAAGAGCTTCCAAAAATTATGGTACTTAATAGCTTTCATCTCTCATTGCCCCTATCATAAGCATCTTGAAGTGATTAAGGTTAAAGTGAACAAACTATGGTGTATATGCTTGACGAAGTATAAGTTAGAAATCTCATGTCCCTTGAATACGAGGGCCGCTCCTCATGCTACTCAAGTTTAGTCACCGGTAAGTTCTTGTCATTGTAAGTACATGTGTATCATAGAGAACCGCCAACGGGGTACCCCTTGCCTGATGATACGGAAGAATCCCCATATCGAAATGACAAGGCAAGCAGACAACGAGCATCTCAGCAATCTTCTTATTTACCATGGGAATATGGTGCTTTTTTCTCTCTTTCCTCTTTTCATAATCTTTTTTTTCTTTTTCTCTTCTTTCTCAATATATGACTCTTTTTTTATAAGAAGAATACTTCATAGACATCTCATTATGGTTACGCTGCAGGTTTCCACCATGTCAGCATGGATTAGACTAGCGGCCCAGGCGTTTCTCTAACACATATACATAACTCCATGGACTTACAAGCTCCCCTTTCATTTCACACCAACGACATCCATATACAAAAGAGCATGATATCAACTAGGTACAAGTACCAAGTGCAATGTTGAAAGCGTTCCCCATGAAAGCATGGTTCTGCTAAACCCCAACACATAAGTGCAAGCATATACAACATAGATGACACAATGGTTCAAGTTTATTAAGGGCAAGAAAAGTAAAGTGTGCCATCAAGTTCGTGAGAGCTTTAATCACTAGTTTTCTCATAACAAGTTTAATTTGGAAGGTAAACAAAAGCATGAATATACTTGGAATAGCATAAGCTAGTAGGTAGGTATGGTGGACTCTTTGGAATAACTTCGTTTAGGGAGTTGGATGCATGAGTGGAACTCACACTTGTTGTGGAGGCTAGCAAAAGACTGGGGGCGACAAACTAAGAGAGCAATAATAGCCATAATCATGCAGAGCGACAAAAAATCATTGATCAAAGCATAAAGTGATACTACAAGTTGAAAACTAAAGGATCATAAAGGCTATGGTGACTTTGGATAGTCATAACATGGTGTGAGCCTGCGCCAAGTCAACCCAAATAAAGCATCAAAGGAGAATACCACTATACTATGCTTTAATATGCTAAAACAACGCATGATTCATCCAAGGAACATTAAGCAATCTCAATTGTTTATAACAAGTCATGCTACAGCAAAGAATACTAAGCCTAAATCCAAAACAATATCAAGCATGGCATGACAAAGCATAGGCCACAGTCAAAAACAAGCTCTTTTTACCGCATAAGCATGAACTTTCCTACTCTTTTCCAAACCAAACCAAACTATTTGAAAACCAATGTATGAAAGAGGGGGTCCAACCAGTTTACTCAGCAAACTAAGCAAACCAAGCAAACGAAAAACCAAAATGGAAAAGAAGACGCTCCAAGAACAACACAATTGTGCATGAAACAATAAAAATGAAGCGTTTGAAAGAAACCTGGGATTTTTGTTGATGAAGAAGGGGATGCCTTGGGCATCCCCAAGCTTTGAAGCTTGTACTTCTTGGATATTTCTTGGGGTGACACGCGTGACATTCCCAAGCTTGAGCTTTAGTACATCCTTCATCTCATTACTCATTCCTTCCATACACCTGAAATTTTTCCTTCATACAAAACTTCACACAATCTTTATTAGCAACATTAGTGCACTCAAGATAAATAAGTCTTAAGGTTCAGTTCTAACATCAAATAAACTTCCATTAGAACACTAGCTACTGTAGCACTTCCCTCAAAAAGCTCAATTCCCCAAAAGAACTCAAAAAGGAACCAACAAGAAACAAATGCAGAAAATGGCAGAAATCTGTCAAAACAGACTGGCAGATAAAGACGAATTTTTTCGAAGACCTTATATTGCTCAAATCGAAAAGTGTTGAACTAACGAGAGTTAGATAACAACTTGGAGCGGAAGCACAAAAATCCACGCCTTAAAAGGACGTATAGAGATTTTACACGAATATTTATGGTGAAGCACAGAAATCTGTTTCGGGATAGCAACTTTCCCAATCATTACTTCTCTCTCATTAGAGGTTACTCTTGGCACAAAAAGAAAATAAGAAGATAAGGAGTGGTTATTACTGAAGTAATAACTTCCAAGACTCCTAAAACTTTTGGGTTATCTCCCAATAAGTACTTTTCTTTAACGCCTTTAAGTTAGGCATGATAGTTTGAGAAGATGCTCACATAAGAAATATGAATTGAAGTAAAAGAGAGCATCAAGAAGCAAATTCAAAACACATTTTAGTCTAACCCACTTCCTATGCATAGGAATCTTGTAAATAAACAAGTCATGAAAGCACAAAGCAACAAGCATAGGAAAACAAAACAAGTGCAACTTCAAAAAAATTAACATAAAGAGGGGAAACTTAATATTGTTGAGACACATAAAACCATGTTTCCCTCTCTCATAATAACTTTTAGTAGCATCATGAAAAAATTAACAATATAACTATCACATAAAACATTCTTATCATGAGCCACATGCATAAAATAATTAATACTCCCCACATAAACATAGTCATTCTTATTAATTGTAGTGGGAGCAAATTCAACAAAATAGCTATCATTATTATTCTCATCACCATAATCATCAAATATAGGAGGCATATTGTAATCATAATTAATTTTCTCCTCAATAGTAGGTGGACTGAAAATATCATATTCATCATTGTAATCATCATATATTGGAGGCATAGTATCTTCAAAGTAAATTTTCTCCTCCATGCTTGGGGGACTAAAAAGATCATTCTCATCAAAACCAGCTTCCCCAAGCTTAGACTTTTCCATAGCATTATCAATAATGGTGTTCAAAGAATTCATACTAATAACATTGCTATTAGCACGCAAATAAAGTTCCATAGGTTTTTTAATTTTCTCTTCAAACACTTCATGTCCTAACTCAAGATAAATACTATAAAGCTCTCTAATTTTGTTGTTGTTTTCCATTAAGCCTAACTAGTGAAAACAAGAAACAAAAAGACAAAATTGCAGAATCTAAAGGAAATAACTTCGAGCACTCACACCGAACGATGTGAGTACCTTTTACCTTACCTCCCCGGCAACGGCGCCAGAAAATAGGCGTTTTCTGTGGGAGGTTCTTCTTCTTTAATCCTCCGGTGTGAATACCTTTTACCTTACCTCCCCGGCAACGGCGCCAGAAAATAGCTTGATGTCTATGCACTTCTATTCTTGTAGACAATTGTTGGGCCTCCAAGTGTAGAGGTTTGTAGAACAGCAGCAAGTTTTACCTTAAGTGGATTACCTAAGGTTTATGGAACTTAGGGAGGAAGTGGTCAAAGGTATCCCCTCTCAAGCAACCCTGCAATCAAGATACAAGAAGTATCTTGTGTCCCCAACACACCCAATACACTTGTTAGGTGTATAGGTGCACTAGTTCGGCGAAGAGATAGTAAAATACAAGTGGTATAGATAATTATAAGTGGTAACGGTGATATAAAATAGCGTGATGGCGTGTGGTTGACGTGGGAAAAGACTAAAGTAAAACTGAAATAAAGATGGAAGCAAGCAAACATGTAACAGATCTAATTGCAAACGGTGTTTCAATGCTAAGAAACAAGGCCTAGGGATCATACTTTCACTAGTGAACACTCTCATATAAATATATCTTTCTTTATGATACTACGCTGAACTACTCTCCGGTTGGACACTCTAATCGATGGTAGGGCTATAACAGCACACCTCAAAGTAAGCCTTTCCCATCTAGAAAACCCCACACTGTCACCTTGAGCTCTAGATGGTTCCAACAAACAGCACAGTTTCATAGAGACATCCAACTCCAAATATAACTCATAACAAGTATTTGTAATCTCTAGCCTAAGTGCCACCATGGTGTGCATGCTGTCACTTTCACACACATAGGGAGAGCAGAGATCTATTAAAACAATTGAGTAGCAAGGTAGATCTACTTAATTACAAAGCTCATGATCACAATATGATCACACATAGAGAGAGATGAACACATAGCTAAGAGTAGAACCCTTAGCCTCGAGAGAGAACTACTCCCTCCTCATCATGGGAATCAGCAATGGTGATGGAGATGGCGGTGGAGATGGCTCCGGGGGTACTTCCCCGTCCCGGCAGGGTGCTGGAACAGAGACTTTCTATCCCCCGAATCTCCCCTTCGGTGGTGGCGGCGCTGCGGAACTTTTCGTGGCTGGAGGCTGGACGATCTAGGGTTTTTGCCTCGGGAGGAATATATAGGCGAAGGAGGCAAGGTCGCTGGAGGCCAGAGGGGCCCACACCACCTGGTGGCGCGGCCAGGGCTAGCCCGCGCCACCACATGGTGTGGCCAGGCCCTAGACCTCCTCCGTCTCGTATTCTGGCTCCTTGAGTCTTCTGGTAAAATATCAACTTTGGCTTTTGTCCCGTCCAATTTCGAGAATATTGATTTTCTGACTTTCTGGAACCAAAAACAGCAGAAAACAGGCAACTGACATTGTGGCTCTTGTTAATAGGTTAGTCCAAGAAATCATATGAAAAGTACTCCAAAGTTGGAACAAAACATAAGAAAGTAGATAAAACCAAGCATGGAACATCAAAAATTATAGATACATTTGCAATGTATCAACAGCCAAGGAGATGAAGGCGGACATGAGCAGAGGGATCACCATACTCGTGGGTGTTCGTAAAGAGAACGAGGATCTAAGGGCATGTCTGGAGGCGTATCGGAGCAATGCCCAAGTCTGATTCCCGTTAGCAGGGACACGAATACCAGTTCGTCCTCCTCTCCTTTTGTAATGTTTAGGGTTCAGGGAGCAATGCCCATGTCTGCTTCCCATTGTAGGGTGCCATAATAATCCTAGGGCAACTCCTTATCTATCTGGACATGTGTTGGTGTTCATGTTCATGAATGGACACCATGTTCTCTTTCCATTATGTATCTGGACATGGGTTTCTGCATTATGAGTTTGCCACTCTCCCACTACTATTTGGTGATATTGGGAAAAACCCACAGCACACTAAACTGATGATAAATCTTATTTGTCTTTGAAATTGAAATTATGACAGTGCCACTAGTCGATTCATAAAATGTTGATTAGTCCTAGATTGCTTCTTCCTTGAAATTATGACAGTGCCACTAGTCGATTCAGTTAATTATGGAAAGTAACCAGCTTGTCCTGGTGAACTGAACAAACCATACTATGTATTTTTGTTGTAGGGAAAGAGGCGAAAGATCGACCAGGACCTGGCGACCTGGCTAAATGACAAGATAGCAATCCAAAGGGAGAAGCGGAATTCCCAGAAACTAGCCTTTGACCAACTGCGCGCTGAAGTCATGGTCCTTTCTGACAAGTGCCAGAAACTGAAGGAGTTAAACGCCGACTGGGCGAAGCTACACAGTGAAGGTCGCGCCTCGGCTAGGAAGCAGGCGGAGATCATGAAAGGGATCTTGAAGGAAAATCGTATGGCTATGAACAAAATTCTCCAATCCGTGACGGAGCGCTGGAACCTACAGCTGAAGCACGACATAGTACTAAAGGAGCTGGCCAATCTTAGGGAGGAAAACAGGCAGCTCCAGGCCAGGCTCGCTTGAACACAACATATGTCTATTTAGTACTGAACTGCCTAGTTTATCCTCTGCAGTGGTGATTTTATAAGCGTGAACTTAACTCTATGCACGATATGTGTGTTCGTCTGAAATTAGTTTGCTCAAGGACTGAGTTTGGCTTAGTTCAGAAAGCGCAACTGCAAGTCTTACAATTAACTAGTTTCAGGCATTGGTACAACATAAATTATTCATCTCGAATTTCCTTTATCCTCTATAGTCTGTCCTTCTTCACCCTCGCGCGCCTTCTTCAGTTCCATCAACAGATCCGCAATACAGTACTCTAGCTTCTTCTTGTCTTCCCTGAGCTGACCCCTCTCCTTTTCTGCATTATGAATCAGCAACCTGTGACTATCCTGAAGTTTCTTTGTAGTTCCAACAACCAAGCTCCTATCGATTCCGTCAGTTAGCTCTGACTGCAAATTCTCGATTTCTTGTTCCAACTCCTTATTTCGTACCGACAACTTGTAATTTTTTTCAGCTGCATCACTTACATCAGTAAATCTCCTCGACCTTTCCAACTCATACATCTCCCATAATTGTGCCAAACATTTCTTAAGTGCATCTGGCCACTCAAGATCCACCCACTCTACTGCTTTACACACCGGGCCAACCTAAAAACACACACACTATAGTGTTATGAACATGCACAATACATTTTACTTCATGTCACAGTTGCACATAATGTAAACAAACATGATTTGTACAGCCCAAAAACCTTCTCCCAGTGTTACTGCCTTCGAATGCAACATATCTCCTTAGTTTTAGCCCATGGTCACATGACACTTCTCCATCGAGATCTAGGCCCTCCCATTCAGAGTCGTAGATCGCCCTTGGTACCTATAGGTAAACAAAAAGCTGAAATCGAACATGATTGCATGCACATATGGAGCTCAAATCGAGAGATTTACCATTTCCTAACCCTAGCCCGAGAAAACAGAGGAACTCACATCATGGAAGGAATACTCGATGCCGGAGAGAAGGCTGTCGCTGCTCGACTGGTCGTCCTCGCCGTTCAAGGACAGTATGGCGAATGCGTCGTCGCAGGCGACGACAACGGCGATGGCGTCGGCATTGGCGAGAGAGAGAGAGAGAGAGAGAGAGAGAGAGAGAGAGAGAGAGAGCAGCCCTTCTACCACTGCAACAATGACTAAATTGGCATGTTAAGTTTAATGGATACCATGCCCTTTCCCTAGATTACTGTCTCCTGCCTGATATGGATTCTCTTCACACATTCTCATTTCAAATATTAAACCTGCACTCCCTCCATCCCAATTTCATTGCCTAACGAAAACATACCAGTATATTACATCATCCAAAGAAACAAAATCATGTCAACTACAAGGTACTTATGCATCACTTCTTCAGTCATGGTTTCACAAAACATTACATTATAATCTCCCAACAAACATAACCACAACATGGTTTCACAAAACATCACATTAGAATCTCTCAACAAACGTAATCACAGAAACAAGTATATTACATCAACTCAAGAAACAAAATCATGTCGACTACAAGGTACTTACACATCACTTGTCCTATCATGGTTTCGCAAAACATTACATTACAGTCTCTCAACAAACAAAATAACAGAAACAAGTACAGTACATCATCTCAAGAAACATAATCATGTCAACTACAATGTATTTATGCATCACTAGTCCAGCATGGTTTCACAAAACATTACATTACAATGTCCCAACAAACATAATAACATAAACAAGTATGGTACATCATCTTAAGAAACATAATCATGTCAACTACAATGTACTTATGTCTTATTACAACAACGATGGTTTCAGTGAGTGACATGTCCGAATATCTCAACAGCTCGCACATCATTATATCGCAATCTCTCAACAAACATAATCATAGAAGTACGCTCTAAATGCAACAGCAGTCAATATTACAAATACAAGCAGGGGAACCCCACGGTCCATATGACAAGCTCAGGGTAGAAGCTCTCATCAGATCTCATCAACGTCGACCACCTCATTCTGTTCAGACACTACAGGGGCATCTACATCCACTATAACATGTTCAACAACATCAGAAATGGTACCAAGGAAGAAAACCTTCCTGGTTTGCTTCTTTCGCCGCATAATCTGCATAAGATCTTCAGTATCCAAAACATCCATGAATTGCTGCTTCTTATGATGCCACCACCGGATTTTCGCCATCTGCTTAGGGCCAATACTGATTTCCTTACCGATTATCTCTCTCATTTCATCAAGAGTTATGTTTTTGGAATCGACAGTGATCTCCATAGTACATGACGAAACTGGCTTATTAACTCCCTCATCAAGTTTTGCCATGTATGAATCCACCTCTATGCGTATACTGAACTTATCTAGATCAGCATCTATTGGTCCGTATTCTTTAGGAGCAGAAGCTCTGACGGCAAGATCTCCAGCATCTGCATACATATCATCAATCATCGCTTCAACTTTCACCTTACGATCATCTGCACAACACTCCCAAACCATCTGAAGCTCATGGGAGTGCTCAATTTGCTGATAGGTATCATTCATGTTGCGCCACACCAATTTTGTCCTCTATCAAGAACCCCAGGGAATTCTAGCGGCAAGCACATCTACCAGCTGCGAAACAGACATAACCTCTTTGCAATTCACAAGCAGATGCACATCTTGCCCGAACACAACCCTCTCGCAACCAAAATCAAGCTTTGCAGTGTACTGCCGAACATGAACTGTGAACTCATATAGGTCCCTTGTATCAAAGCTATGCCTAATTTGATTAAAAAGGGGAACATTTCAGTTCATTTGATTCTATTATGCCGTAACTAATCTACTTGCAAGATAAGGCACAGATAAGAAAAATTCACCTCTCGCTCTTCTCCTGGGTTTTTTCTTCGAGATCTGAGTGCTGCATCTGCCCACCGGAGCTGAACAATCCGTCGCCGACCTTGCTTTTCTCTTCAACCCGCTGCTCGTAGGTACCTTGGGAGCAGAATCCTTGCCGGCCTCCTCGCTAACCAGGGCTGAAGACCTCGCCGCTACTACGCGTTGAGCCCCAGACTTGGGCCCCGACGGACCCTTTTCAGTCGGCGACGTAGCTAGAACCTTTGCCTTGCAAGACATGCTGGGACGCCGCCGCCAGATTCAGTGTCTAGGGAGGGAGAAAAAAGGTCCCCTGCCGCCGACAGATTTAGGGTCGGAGAAGGGAAGAAAAGGGACCGCCACCGCTGCCGCAGCAAGATTCAGTGTCGAGAGTTAGGAAAGTATAGTAATGGATTTTCCCCTACGACACGTGTAGGGTGGCTAAGAAGAGTGACCGGCAAAGGAGGGGCATAGCAGGAACTAGTGTAACGGAATATTCTGACTTAACTGGCATGATTTGAAAATATTGGGTTTGGCCATCATTCACTCGAAAGACCCCTCTCAGCAATTAGCTCCCCAAATTTTCAAATCGCAGTGATAAAAATCAACTTACGTACCACGTTGCCTGGCCACCCCAACTTTCGGGCCGCAAAATGATATTCTCTAGCCGAGGGTGGCGGTGATGCGGTCAGTGGTGCATACAGTGGAGCCAGAGCCAAGGGCGGAGGAGGAGCAGGCGCCGTACTAAACTACAACGGTTTAGGGTTTCGACCCCTGTAGTTGGGACTTGGACGCCAGCCCGATGGTTGAGGAGGGGCCATTGGAGGAGGTGACGGTGGCGGCGGTGGTGCAGGCGGTCGAGGAGCAGTAGTGAAGACCTGAGGATGGGAGTCCTTGTTGGTTTGGGCATGATCGGCCCATTGCATCATCGAGCGAACCTCGGCGAAGGAGGGGCGCGGACGCATCATAGGGATGAAGGAGGCCTGTTTCTCAAACCGCTCGTTGAGGCCGACGAGGAGGACGTTGATGAGCTACCGATTATCTATCGGATCACCAAGCAACCGCGATCGTATTAAGGCGTTGGGAGTAGATATCGATGGGGGCATCACCTTGCACCATGTTCCGAAGCTCGGTGTGGAGATTGTTGGCACGAGCATCGACGTTGTCTTGGAAGAGCTGACGAAGGGCTACCCATAGATCGGCGGCGGAGGCACCATCACGGTGTACGAGATTGAAGATTTCTATGGAGACTCGCATGTAGATCCATTAAATAATGGCGAGATCATCCTTGACCCATTGCGGACTGTGAGGTTGAGGGCGAGCGTCGTCGGCAACGTGAGAGCGGAGGTTGCATCGCCCGAGGTGGACGTCGAAGAGGTGACGCCGATGGTAATAGTTGTGAGCAGTAAGGGCTAGGGTTACGGGTATGTAGGGGCTAATATCGGATATGGTGTCGGTGAAGGAGATTGTAGGGGCTATTGGTGGAGGTAGAGCCAAATTAGAGGTAGAGGTGGAGGGGGCCTTGGCCGCGGCGACCTTGGCAGCGACGATGGCGGCGTGCCGCTCAAAGTAGTCGGGCGGCGGTGGTGACGGCGGGGTCAGCGGGTGAGCCATACCCTAGGATCACAAGTCTGATACCATGAAGAATTGTATAGAATAATAATGATGGACAATATTGTGGCAATTACAAGAGGTATATATGAGGGTCTAGGTGCACCGGCCTAGCCCTATAACAAACTGATGACCCACAAGTATAGGGGGTGTATCGCAGTATTTTCGATAAGTAAGAGTGTCGAACCCAACGAGGAGCAAAAGGTGCTGGCTAGTGGTATGGATCAGGAATTCTCTGCAAATACTTAGCAAACGGATTTTTAGGGGTTTTCGATAAAGCAAGTAAACAAAGTACGAGTAAATAAAAGACAGTAGGAATAAATGGAGCAAGTGGCCCAATCCTTTATGCAGCAAAGGACAAGCCGGTTGTATTTCTTAAGATGACCAAATGTTCTCGAGGACACATGGGAAGACTGTCAAGTGCTTTCGCTTCATATAGTCGATTAATCTTCTTTAGCTTGCTAAGTGTTGTGTGGGTGAACCTGTGCTAATGTACCGCCCCATCTAAGACTAATACATACTTGTGATTATACCCCTTGCAAACATCCGTAAGTACAAGAAAGTAATTAAGGTAGAAACCTAACCACAGCTTTAAACTCTAAGACCCTTACGTCCCTTGTGCAATGGTTTCCTAACGGGGGTTCAGGTTTGTGTCACTCCGGCAACCCCTACGATTAGTAGCCAAATACACAATGCATTCCCCTAGGCCCATATAGGTGAAGTGTCATGTAGTCGACATTCACATGACACCACTAGAAGAAGTACACCACAACTTAAATAACAATCTATTGAATCTTTCTCCACGCAACTCCACTACTAACAACAAGACTTCTCCCATGTCCTCAAGAACAAAATGAACTACTCACAAGACATCATATGGATCATGATCAGAGATGGAATAATGATGTATAACATTCTGAACATAAACAATAATTCAATGGTTCACTCAGTAGCATCAACTACAAGGAGTAATCAACACCGGGAAAGTTTCCCCTATGAACTAATGCAAGATTCAACGTAATTGTTACAGCAATATGGAGATGGTGATGAGTGTGCTTATGGTGATGATGGTGGTGATGATGATCCCATTGAAGTCCAGCTTGATGGTGGTGTTGATGGCGATGATCTCCCCTCTCGGGGAAGGAATTCCCCCGACAGAAATCTGTCTGTCGGAGAGATCTTTCTCTCTCGGTGTTTTCCACCCCACAGAGGCGGCGGAATCTTTTTGTGGTCACTCCCCGAGTCTTAGGGTTTCGGGATGATGATATACGCCAGAGGGGAGAGGCTGGAGTGGGCCAGGGAGGCCACACCACCTCCAGGCGCGGCCTAGGCCTGCCCACGCCATGGGGTGGTGTGGGCCCCCTATGGACCACCTCCACTCCATCTTCTGGCATCCTTAGTCTTCTGGCAAAATAGGATTTTCCGTATATTTTCCCGAATTTTCTGATCTTCGCGAATTTTGCCTCCAAACAGCACATTTTCCATCAGAATCCTGACTGCAGCGGTCCATGCTCCAAAAGTCATCAACCATGCAAAAATAGATGAAATAACATAAGTATCACCTCTCAATACGAAATATATCAATGAATAATAGTGAATTAAGACATATAATAGTGATGCAAAATGGACGTATCAACTCCCCCCAAGCTTAGACTTCGCGTGTCCCCAAGCGAAAATGAGCTCAATAAACATGGCCTCAGGTTTATGGAGTGAAGAGTCGATAAAAGAATACGGACAAGAAGCATCACATTCATCAAATACATAGATCATAATAGAAGACAACTCACTATTATATAACTCAAATTGTAATGAGTAAAGGAAACACAATAAAGATACATAAAGTAAATCATAATTGGTAATGGCAAACTTAGCTCTTGGTCGAAGAATAGTTGATAATTTGCTGGAGTTCACAAATAGCTGGTTTTTCAATGAAAGCTTTCAAAGTAGTAAACATCAAGATAAGAGCAATGTGCAAAACAAGGAACATAAGACATGATTGCATAAATCATCACATGAATGAATGAAACACATCAACTCAAAATACTTGCTGAGGTAGAAGGGACTAGGTTTACTGACTCAACTACAAAGTAAAAGAAAGGGCCCTCAAAGAAGGAAGCAGGGATTGCAATTCTCATAAAGAGCTCCCAAAAATTATGATACTTACTAGCTTTCAGCTCTCATTGCCCCTATCATAGGCATCTTTAGGTGATTAAGGTGAAAGTGACACAACTAAGAGGATATGCTTGACAAGTTATAAGTTGAAATCTCATGCCCCTTACTTATGAGTACCGATCCTCATGCTAATCAACTTCAGTCACGAGCAAGCTCTTGTCATTGTAAATAGATTCGTATCATTGAGAACCGCCAACGGGGTACCCCTTACACATGACACAGGAGCTATCTCATAATCAAAATGACAAGGCAAGCAGACAGTGAGCATCTCAGCGATCTTTTTATTTGCTATTTGCATAGGTTTTTATTGAGGATGCTTCATAGAATTCTCACTATAGTTATGCTACAAGTTTCCACCATGATTAGGCATGGCTTAGGCTAGTGGCCCAGGCGTTTCTCTAACACACATATAAACTCCATGATCTTACAAGTTCCACTTTTATTTCACACCGCCGGGATCCATAAGCAAAATAACATGATATCAACTAGGTACAAAGTACCAAATGAAGTGTTGAAAGCGTTCCCCATGATACATGGTTTTGCTAACTTCAACTCATAAAGCGCAAGCATATACGCAACAAAGAAGGACCCAATGGTTCAAGTTTATTAAGTGCAAGAAAGTAAAGTGTGCCATCAAGTTCGTCAGAGCTTTAATCACTAATTTTAACATAACAAGTTTAATTTGGGAGGTAGATAAAACAAGAATTTACTTGGAACAATAATAATGCTACTAGGTAGGTATGGTGGACACAAATGGCTTGGGTTTTGGTTTAAAGGAGGTGGATGCACGAGAAGAATACCCTCTCAGTACAGGTTTTTGGCTAGCAAGGCTGGGTAACAAGTATAAGAGTTGAAGGAAACAAAAAATCATACAAATGATAAAGCCAAACATGCAATATTCCTTGGAAGCACAAAAGATCTTAACTAGAGAATACTAAACTTATGAGCAAATCAAGAAACAAAGATGATGAAATTATTTTTCTCTAGAGTACTTCTATCTTTTTCTTTTCAACTCTCAAAAAGGTGTTGCTACTGAACGAGCTAGGTTTGCCAAAACCAACTAAATTAACTCAATGATCCCAAAGTGATACCAATACTAACAACAAGATCAATCATATAACCACGAATTGAAAACTAATACAAGCTATGAAAAAGAGTGAATGATAGAACTTCTCATTAATATTCCATAACGGAAACTCACACCAAGGGATACATATCTAACGAGAGAGGGGACACTTCCATAATGCAAACCATCCTACATAATAACTCCTCTATTCATGATATGACTCTACTAAATAGGTAAATAGATAAAAGATAGTGATATGATACCGCGGCACTCCCCCAAGCTTGGAACAAACCAAGGGGATGCCAAACCTGATGATGAATTACTCCTTCGGTGGTGGTGGTAATATTTTCTTAGTTGACGTGAGGAAATCTTCCAGCATCTTGCGAAGCCTATTATTCTCCCATTGAAGCATGTCCACCTTGCTCCTCAAGTCTCGACACTTATCGTAGAACTCCTTAGTGACTCGTAGGGCTTCCGTTGATGCAGGGCAAGAG
Source organism: Avena eriantha (assembly GCA_910589775.1). Taxonomy (NCBI): domain Eukaryota; kingdom Viridiplantae; phylum Streptophyta; class Magnoliopsida; order Poales; family Poaceae; genus Avena; species Avena eriantha. The sequence goes on along the minus strand of OU342746.1, from coordinate 93,895,725 downwards.
ACTAAAGGTACCAGCCCCTGCTTGGGGTCGTGGAGATCTTCCTCTATAGGCTCCTTCCCTATATCTTTGGCAGACGCCATTATGCTTCTAAACCTTCAAAGAGTATGTCCTGGCAGAAACAGATCGAAACAAAAACATGATGAAAACATGATATACGAACCTCGGGGGATCCGAGGGTTATATATTACGAAGTTTCATATCAAAAGGAAGGTACTAGGAGAAAGCGGGTCGGAGGCGGAGTCCTGGGTGGACTCACCACCTGGTGGCGCGGCCAGGGGTGGGCCCGCGCCACAGGGTGGTGTGAGCCACCCTGGCTCTGTTTCCATCCTTTTTCGCTTCATAGCTTTCCTTATTGACTGAAAATAGCAGAAATATAGTTGGATAGTATTTTTGCGGAACTTTTCTTACTAGAACTGTTACCTATTTGAAAACAGACTCTGCGGGTCTTTGAATTTAGTATCTAGTAGATTCTTCCAGAGTCATCACTTGAATCATCAATATCTTCATCTTCACACTCTTATTATTGGAGTCATAAAACCTTTCTCTTCCTTATTACACCATTATCTCCACTTCCTGGAAATTTCTTTCACACAAAACTTCACACAGTTCTCATTAGCAACATTAGTATAAGTGAAGTGATAAAACCTTTTGAGTCCAACTTCAACTGAAAACCATCAAAACATAAGCTACTGTAGCAACTCCTTCTGAAAACCCAAAAAGAATTCAAGAAGGAAATCGAATAAAGAAGCAAATTCAAGATTGGCAAAATCTGTCAAAACAGACCAGCATGTAAAGATCAATTTTTTCGAAAATCTTCTGTTGCTCAAATCAAAAAGTGCAAAACTAACGAAAGTCAAATAGCAACCTGGGTCAGAAGGAAAAAAAATTACAGCTCAATCCGACATACAGAGATCTCTCACGAATTTTTACGGTGAAGCACAAAAATCTGTTTCGGGACAGCAACTTCCCCAAATCTTACTTCTCTTTTATTAGAGGTTGATCTTGACATAAAAGCCAAAAAAAACCAGATTAGGAGCGGTAATTACCGAAGTAATAACTTCCAAGACTCAAAGAAACATAAACAAACTAAAAGCAAAAAACAAATTGGGTTGTCTCCCATAAAGCTCTTTCTTTATAGCCATTAAGATGGACATGATAATTTGAAGAAGCTCTCATAAGGATATGGATTGAAGTGAAAAAGAGCATTAAGAAGCAAAAATACACACACATTTAAGTCTAACCCACTTCCTATGCAAGGGGATTTTGTAAACAAACAAGTTATTGAAACCAGAGGCAACTTGCATAAGAAGGCAAAAGAAGTGCAACATAAAAACTTTTAGCATAAAACAAGGAAACTTGATATTATTGAGATACATAAGAACACTTTTCCCTCTCTCATAGTATCTTTCAGTATCATGCATAAACTTAACAACATAGCTATCACAAGAACCATCATAGCAATGATCACTTATTCTAACAGAAAACACAGCAATACTAGCTCTCATAACACTACTTTGTGAAACAATATTAGAGGTATCCTTACAAAGGACAGTGTGTCCCTCTTTTTCATATTTAGCAAAAAAGTCCTTCACATTTGCTACAATAGGTTCATCAACCATTTGTTTATCAGGTTCAACAGCCTTATGCATACTTTCATTAACCATACTAGCTATCATAGAATGTTCCTTTACCTTAACTGGAAAAGGCATTTTCTCAATATAAGGTTTAGGTAAAACATGATTAGCAGTATAAACTTCAGTACTTCTTGCAGGAACACTCTTAGCAATATCTTTATAAGGTTCATGATACTTATTCCCCTTCTTTTTAGGCACTTCAATATAAGAAGCAAAAGCCTTAAAATAAGAAGTAATAGCTTGAGAGTCTAGACCATAAGCATTTTTAATATTTTGAAAGTCATCAGTTCCCATAAAAGATTCAATGCATTCATAATCATAATTTATACCTGACTTTCTACATTTGTCATTCTCCCAAGCTTCAGCATTGTCTTGAATACGGTCTAGAAGATCCCATTTAGCTTCTTATTCCATGCGAGTGAATGATCCAGCGCAAGAAGAATCCAATAAATCTTTATCATGTAGAGGGAGCCTTGCATAAAAGTTGTTGATAATAACATTGTTGGGGAGCTCATGAATGGGACATTTGAGCATTAGTAACTTAAATCTCCCCCAAGCTTGAGCTGTACTCTCTCCATCAAGAGGCCAAAAGTTGTATATTTGATTCTGATCTTTATGAATCTCACTAGGAGGATAAAACTTTGAATAAAAGAGAGGCACTATTTCCTCCCATTCCAGAGCTTGACCATTCTTCAGCAACTTATACCAGTCCTCAGCTGTTCCTTTCAATGATAATGAGAATAACTTCTTCTTAACTTGATCTGTAGTAATACCTGCACACTTGAACAACCCGCATAATTCGTGTATAAAGAGTAAATGATCACCGGGATGGACAGTTCCATCCCCAACATAGTAGTTATTCATAACACGATCAATAATTCTTGTAGGTATTTTGAAAACATCATTCTCAGCAGGTGGTGGCTTATCTACTACCTTAACAGTGGTAGTAGCATTACCAAATAAGAAACTCAGCGAATTATCCATAACGAAAATAAAGCAACTAGTAGAAGTAAACAATACTCACAGTAGAAGTTTCCTTTACCAGTTCCACTCTCCAATAGCGCTTCACTCCCCGGCAACGGCGCCAGAAAATAGTCTTGCTGACCCACAAGTATAGGGGGTGTATCGTAGTATTTTCGATAAGTAAGAGTGTCGAACCCAACGAGGAGCAGAAGGTGTTGGCTAGTGGTATGAATCAGGAATTCTCTGCAAATACTTAGCAAACAGATTTTTAGGGGTTTTCGATAAAGCAAGTAAACAAAGTACGAGTAAATAAAAGACAGTAGGAATAAATGCAGCAAGTGGCCCAATCCTTTACGCAGCAAAGGACAAGCCGGTTGTATTTCTTAAGATGACCAAACGTTCTCGAGGACACATGGGAAGACTGTCAAGTGCTTTCGCTTCATATAGTCGATTAATCTTCTTTAGCTTGCTAAGTGTTGTGTGGGTGAGCCTGTGATAATGTACCACCCCATCCAAGACTAATACATACTTGTGATTATACCCCTTGCAAACATCCGTAAGTACAAGAAAGTAATTAAGGTAGAAACCTAACCACAGCTTTAAACTCTAAGACCCTTACGTCCCTTGTGCAATGGTTTCCTAACGGGGGTTCAGGTTTCTGTCACTCCGGCAACCCCTACGATTAGTAGCCAAATACCCAATGCATTCCCCTAGGCCCATATAGGTGAAGTGTCACGTAGTCGACGTTCACATGACACCACTAGAAGAAGTACACCCCAACTTAAAAGGGACCGCCACCGCTGCCGCAACAAGATTCAATGTCGAGAGTTAGGAAAGTATTGTAATGGATTTGCCCCTACGACACGTGCATGGTGGCTAAGAAGAGTGACCGACGAAGGAGGGGCACAGCAGGAACTAGTGTAACAGAATATTCTGACTTAACTGGCGTGATTTGAAAATATTGGGTTTGGCCATCATTCACTCGAAAGACCCCTCTCAGCAATTGGCTCCCCAACTTTTCGAATCGCGCTGATAAAAATAAACTTAGGTATCGCGTTGCCTGGCCACCCCAACTTTTGGTCCGCAAATGACATTCTCCAGCCGGGGGCGGCAGTGATGCGGTCGGTGGTGCATACGGTGGAGCCAGAGCCAAGGGCGGAGGTGGAGCAGGCGCCGTACGAAACTATGACGGTTTAGGGTTTCGACCCCTATAGTTGGGACTTGGACGCCAGCCCGATGGTTGAGGAGGGGCCATTGGAGGAGGTGGCGGTGGCGGCGATGGTGCAGGCGGTCGAGGAGCAGTAGTGAAGACCTGAGGATGGGAGTCCTTGTTGGTTTGGGCATGATCGGCCCATTGCATCATCGAGCGAACCTCGGCGAAGGAGGGGCGCGGACGCATCATAGGGATGAAGGAGGCCTATTTCTCAAACCGCTCGTTGAGGCCAACGAGGAGGACGTTGATGAGCTACCGATTATCGATCGGATCACCGAGCAACTGCGATCGTATTAAGGCGTTGGCAGTAGATATCGATGGGTGCATCACCTTGCACCATGTTCCGAAGCTCGGTGTGGAGATTGTTGGCACGAGCATCGACGTTGTCCTGGAAGAGCTGACGAAGGGCTACCCATAGATCGGCGGCGGAGGCACCATCACGGTGTACGAGATTGAAGATTTCTGTGGAGACTCGCATGTAGATCCATTGAATAATGGCGAGATCATCCTTGACCCATTGCGGACCGTGAGATTGAGGTCGAGCGTCATCGGCAATGTGAGAGCGGAGGTTGCATCGCCCGAGGTGGACGTCGAAGAGGTGACGCCAATGGTAATAGTTGTGAGCAGCGAGGTCTAGGGTTATGGGTATGTAGGGGCTAATATCGGATATGGTGTCGGTGAAGGAGATTGTAGGGGCTATTGGTGGAGGTAGAGCTAAATTAGAGGTAGATGTGGAGGGGGCCTTGGCCGCGGCGACCTTGGCAGCGACGATGGCGGCGCGCCGCTCAAAGTAGCTGGGTGGCGGTGGTGACGGCGGGGTCAGCGGGTGAGCCATACCCTAGGATCGCAAGTCTGATACCATGAAGAATTGTATAGAATAATAATGATGGACAATATTGTGGCAATTACAAGAGGTATATATGAGGGTCTAGGTGCACCAGCCTAGCCCTATAACAAACTGATGACCCACAAGTATACGGGGTGTATTGCAGTATTTTTGAAGTAAGAGTGTCGAACCCAACGAGGAGCAGAAGGTGCTGGCTAGTGGTATGGATCAGGAATTCTCTGCAAATACTTAGCAAATGGATTTTTAGGGGTTTTCGATAAAGCAAGTAAACAAAGTACGAGTAAATAAAAGACAGTAGGAATAAATGTAGCAAGTGGCCCAATCCTTTATGCAGCAAAGGACAAGCCGGCTGTATTTCTTAAGATGACCAAACGTTCTCGAGGACACATGGGAAGACTGTCAAGTGCTTTCGTTCATATAGTCGATTAATCTTGTTTAGCTTCTAAGTGTTGTGTGGGTGAACCTGTGCTAATGTACCGCCCCATCCAAGACCAATACATACTTGTGATTATACCCCTTGCAAACATCCGTAAGTACAAGAAAGTAATTAAGGTAGAAACCTAACCACACCTTTAAACTCTAAGACCCTTACATCCCTTGTGCAATGGTTTCCTAACGGGGGTTCAGGTTTGTGTCACTCTGGCAACCCCTACGATTAGTAGCCAAATACACAATGCATTCCCCTAGGCTCATATAGGTGAAGTGTCATGTAGTCGATGTTCACATGACACCACTAGAAGAAGTACACCACAACTTAAATAACAATCTATTGAATCTTTCTCAATGCAACTCCACTACTAACAACAAGACTTCTCCCATGTCCTCAAGAATAAAGCGAACTACTCACAAGACATCATATGGATCATGATCAGAGATGGAATAATGATGTATAACAATCTGAACATAAACAATAATTCAACGGTTCACTCAATAGCATCAACTACAAGGAGTAATCAACACCGGGAAAGTTTCCCCTATGAACTAATGCAAGATTCAACGCAATTGTTACAGCAATATGGAGATGGTGATGAGGGTGCTGATGGTGATGATGGTGGTGATGATGGTGATGATGATCCCGATGAAGTCCAGCTTGATGGTGGTGTTGATGGCGACAATCTCCCCTCTCCGGGAAGGAATTCCCCCGGCAGAAATCTATCTGCCGGAGAGATCTTTCTCTCTCGGTGTTTTCCGCCCCGCAGAGGCGGCAGAATCTTTTTGTGGTCGCTCCCCGAGTCTTAGTGTTTCAGGAGGATGATATACGCTAGAGGGGAGAGGCTGGAGTGGGCCAGGGCGGCCACACCACCTCCAGGCGCGGCCTAGGCCTGCCTGCGCCATGGGGTGGTGTGGGCCCCCCGTGGCCCACCTCCACTCCATCTTCTGGCATCCTCAGTCTTCTGGAAAAATAGGATTTTCCGTATATTTTCCCGGATTTTCTGATCTTCGCGAATTTTACCTCCAAACAGCACATTTTCCATCAGAATCCTGACTGCAACGGTCCATGCTCCAAAAGTCATCAACCATGCAAAAATAGATGAAACAACATAAGTATCACCTCTCAATACGAAATATATCAATGAATAATAGTGAATTAAGACATAGAATAGTGATACAAAATGGACGTATCACAAACCGACTTGTACTCTTAAACCTAACAAGAGTTGTATTCTAACAATATGGAAGACTCACCCGTCGTCGTCAAAACCTTCAACCAAAATCAAAAATGGCTATGGGCATAGCTTAAGAACTCGCCATGGCATCGCTCAGCTTCTACCTCTAGCTGACTAAAAAAGAAGGAAAGGTGAACAACATGATAAAAAAATTAGGTAGCTTTTTCAAACATACAAGGTGAGGGGGAGGGGGAGGGGGAAACAACATGAAATTGGAAGAATTTATATGAAAAACTAAGGAAGCTAGTGTTGCAATATTTTAATCTCTGCCCACATCATAAAACTCTACACAAATCACTTTATATGTCCTTCTATTTCACTACTGCTTAATTCCAAAATCTTGAAACTGTATTTCTCAATTCCTATGTTCACGATTGTAGTTATATTTGTCACTGCCTATCTCTAGCATTGTACAAGTGTTTATATTGCATCTGCAAACAGAAAAGTACAACTTTTTGTTACTACATACTCCCACTGTTTCTTAATATAAGGTGTATAGTTTTTTGAGAAAAATTCCAATATATAAGATGTATTGTTGGGATGGAAAAAATTAGGGATTTATTCTGCTAATTTAGGAGGCAATTAATCTAATTAGGAGAGAGACGATGTCCAGATTTCCTATTTCCCTTGTCTCACGTCAATCAGCTGGGGGTACTCACGTCTTAAAACAACAAAATTTGCCCTCCCAACATGTGCGCTAATTTCCGTGCAAGAAATCTATACACCTTATATTAAGGAATAGAGGGAGTAGGTCATAGTATACGGAGAAAACTAGATAGAAAAAGTTGTTGTTCTGCCTATTCATGAAAACACTTGCAAGTAAATTAGCAGAGTAACCCTACCAGATATAACATACTTACCCATGCTATCCTTGATATGTTAACCATGATTTATGTATTAAGTTATCCACTTGATGTACTGGTTACTACCAATGTCATAGTAAAAAAAACTAGATATACAAAACTGTTGGTCTACCTATCCGTGAAAACACTTGTAAGTAAATTTGCATAGTAACCCATCAGATAACACACGTATTACCCATGTTATCCTTGATATGCCACCCATGATTTATGTATTAACTTATCCACTGGAATTACAAGTAATTCCTAGATCATATTAAAAGAAAACTACACAGAGAAACATCATATTCTGCCTATAAATGATAAATACATGTAAGTAATTTATAGAGTAATCCACAAAAAATCAGGAATTACCCACATGCTTTGTATTAAGTTATCCACAGTATGCACATTGATGAAAATTGACATTCTGCAGGATTTGGTTAGCGGGAAAAAGATAAGCAAAAATGGATACCGGCCTTAACTTCGAACCTCAAGGTGACATCGGCAACTCTCACACACATGGGAAAGTGCAAGAATCTGAGGTGAGGTAGAACCTCACGAACAAATGTAACTATATGTGCAAGGCTACGACTCTCACACGCATGGGCAACTGAAAGTTCAAAATGCAGGTATAGTATATCCTACAAGTTGTAAAAATGTTTCTACTTTTTCTATGTGAAAAGTTAACCATGGTTATTAACTTGAGTTACCATGCCAAGAACACTAACTTACTCATACATGCTGAAAATTGTTATTCATGGTTATTCACTTGAGTTACCCATGCCAAAAGCACTAACTTACCCATACATTCTGAAAAATGTTATCAATGGTTATTATTATGTTTAGTTACCCATGCCACGAAGCACAAACTTACCACCCAACATCCCCACTCAGCTAGCACTAACATACTCATACAAACCTAACTAAGGATACCACACCAATTCAGTTTAGTTACCCATGCCAATAACACTAACATACCCATACATGCTAAATAAAGTTACCCATGCCACACAAAACACAAACTTACCCTCATTTGATGTTAACTTTTCACTTAGAATGACAAAGCATGTAAACTAGGGGAAAGTTACACACCAGTAAACAAAAACAGGTTATCCATTCACTTACAGTAGAGTTATCCACCAATAAACAGTAAAAATACCCATGCTTTCCTTAATAAGTAACTCATGTGTTTTTTCTGATAAATGATACAAAATAAATGGTGCGCATATTGTGGTAGACAATGAGAGCAATGATGATTTACAACCAGCTGGAATAGCCATAGGTGCAAGCATTGGGGAGTCAACAACAAACACTACTGCATCCAATGAAGACATTTGGAATGACAATAGAGATGATGCCCACTCCACACCGTAGCTGCCAATATCGGAGATGCGCTTTGGCAGTTTTCAATTAGAAAAAGAAACAGAGCGTATGCGCAGATCAAAGGATTTGGAATAAGGATATATTTTTCAAGAAAAGGACAAGGTGGGGAGTACAACAAGGTGGCAATTGTATGCACAAAAGCAGGGAAACTATTTGAAGTAAAAGAGGACAGACAGAATACTGCAGGGGCATTGAAGAAAAGGAAGAAAACCAAACATACAAGGACTGGTTGCACAACACATATATTGTTAAAGAGAAAACAATCATGGTTCTATGTTCGTGGTTACTCCGATGAACATAACCACCAATGATCATAAAGCCATATCTAATAAGGTTCTTACGTTCACACCGAAACATACCAATAGAAGAAAAGATTTCTTGAGGCTCCTATGGGAGTGCAACATTCCTACAAGCTGGTAGATGAAGCTTATGGCAAAGTTCTATGGCAAGCTTAATGATGTGCCATACATAGAGAAGGATGTGGAGAACTGATGGCTGTGAAATATAGCCATCTACGTCCACATTTAAACTGGATATTATTCATATTTTTGATGAAATGTCTCTCTAAACCCTGCCACTAATGCCTAATGATCAAAGGGGTATGCAATCCTTTCTATCTATTTTCTCTGCACAGATATTGACGTTTGATGATGGGAATCACAACATTAAATTCAAAGATATGAGATTTCCAACAACTCAAAGAAATCAGGAGTCGTGAAGTGGAGACAGACGCTTTAACGACCAACTATACGGCGGGAATAAATTATGGCCGTATAGTTCTAGCGTATAGTTGCCATCGACACCGCTAGGTCAAACAGAACATCTTTCGTGAAGGGACCCCTATATAAAGAGGCTCCGAGCGACGAAAAACAGGCGCTCCCTCGCTCGCCACACATCTCGCCAGATCGCCAGCCACCCCATCCACAACACTAAAGAGCCACCGGAGGAATAGACTTAGATCTAATCTCCAAACCTTTCTCCACCACCATAGTCATATTCCACCACTTGTAATAGTAGATCTCATCTTCGATTGGCGACAATGTAAGACTATTTGCTATCAATCTCATGATTTCCATTGCAATGTTTATGATCGTTGATTTGATTTCTATGTGTGAGTAATTCTCTCTGGGCTAAGGGCTTCTTCCTAGCCATGTAGGTTTTGTGCATGTTATTTATCATAGATGGGATCATGTATTAGTTTGTATGACATGATGATTATTGTATCCTCTCTTGCCTCAATCTAAGGACTTGTCAGGTACCTAAGACCCCGAGGATTGAGCCAGGTATAGGGAGTATGAGTAATGGCTAATCTGCAGGCTGGGAACCCAAATGACAGAAGGGGTAGTACGGCTGTATATGAGGGATTTACTTGGGATTAACGGTGACGTCACTATGCATATCATTAGTTCTCTTTCTTCTATGGATGAGACTAGTAGGTTATTGCTGTAAGCGGTTACGGGGGAAATAGCTATTATGGATGCACTGCCCACATATAATTATCTTGTTCTAATAATTACATGCATACTTTATTATTATATTTTAAGGATTTCTATTTTCATGCCCCTGGTTCGTTAGTTGTACTTAGTTTTCCCTAGCCGCTTAGTTTTTCCTCACTTTTCCCCTCCCACCATTCTGAAACCCTCACATGCGCTCATATGGGTGGATGTCGTCAGGTCAAAGGCTTGACCGTTACATGCTGACAGGTGGGACCGCGTTGGGTAGGTCCTGCATTGAGCATTACGTTACGTCGCCTCGACCGTTATATGCTGACTGGTGGGGCAGTGTTGGGATCGGTCCTGCATACGTGGTGAAGGGTGGGGTCGCGTTGGGATGGCTCTTGCATACGTGGTGAAGGGTGGGGCCGCATGGAGATACGTCGGACTGGCCATTCTCGTTCCGAGCCTGGAACAGCTCCCACATCGCCCCTCCGCTCTGCTCCCCCGTCATCGTGCCCTCCTACCTGAGAGCCCCTCCTACCTTATGTCGTCCTCGGCCCCCGAGCCGCCCTCCTCCTAGCCCCCGAGCCCACTCCGGCTCCGCTTCCTCCCTCGCTAGATCTTCTCCTTTCGCAGAACAGTATGCGACGCTGGCGGGTGTACCGGTCCTCCCCGTCGAGCGCGGAGAAGATTGGGTGGAATCGGAGGGATCTAACGCATGGATTCCATCTGGGTAAGTATTGTTTCACTTTGTGTATTGATTATAGGCAGTAATTGAGCGCAAATCGCCGGTGCTCAGCTAACTGCCTTGCTTTTCGAATAGGATTGATCCAGCGCTGGCATTTCGGCTGGCGGTTAAACTAGATACTAGCGTAATTCGTGCTTGTGAACAATATCTCTCTGGATTTTACTTCCCAGCTGTGGTTGCAACCTCCATAACTCTCAGAGATTTGAAAGATAAAATATATTATAAATTCCCCCGGAGCAATGGGGATTCAGTTGATTTGCAATATTTCAACATTAGTGAGCAAAGATTGCTCCCACTAACTAGCGAAGCTGATATAGTAATGCTTTTCTCTTTGAATGCTACCGAACGTTTTGGTCGAATTCGTCTTCATGTGCAACCTAAAGTTGAACACACTGGAAAGAGGGCTGAAGCATCATCTGGTGGTCAGGAATCATCAGGTGGTCGGGCATCATGTGTCTCTGCTAATAGTGTGCGCCCCCGCGGTCCTTGTAGGTCCACATCAGTACCATCTATTGGCACTGCGATGTGTAAGCCAAATCACGCCTGCGACCGATGTGGAGGATGAAGAAGAGCTTTCCGAGGGAGTGCCTCCACGAGATGATGAGGATGAGTTGATGTTTCCTGAATTGGTAGATAGATTCAGTAAACATGCACTAGAGGATCAATCTACGGAGGAATTGGCCCATGGTGCCAGATTTGATGACACTGATGACGAAGAGAACAAGGAGAACAATGATAGTCTCGTTTTAGCCCAGTACGATGGTGAGGACTGGCCAGTAATTGAGTGGGATAGGAACGATCCTAAGATTTCAGAAGGCACCGTATTTGAAACGATGCGGGTCTGTCGTAATGCCCTTACTACATATTGCATTTGCACCAATAATGATTATGTTGTTATTAAAAGTGAGCCAGCAAGGTTCAAAGTGAAGTACCCATACAAGAGGTGTAGGTGGAGGATGCACACATCCACTATGCCGAGGAGCAGTTTGGTTCAGGTATTACAACTAGTTCTATATTTTAGATCATTGTGTAGAATTTGTTAACTGTACCTGACATTTTCATTATGTTTCAGATAAAAGGTAACCGGTTCGAACATTCTTGTCCACCTCAAGGGGGACAGTCAAAGGACAAAACAAAACTAACAAAGACTAGGTGGTTGGCAGATGCAATCATGGATTGGATGAGAGCGAACCCATCACTTGGTGCAATAACACTCATAAAAAAAGTTTCTGAAAGGTTTAATATTATAGTACCTTACATGAGGATGTTCTATGCAAAGGAAATGGCTCTTGATAGGATCAATGGTCCATGGAATGAAAGTTTTCAGTTGCTTTACAGCTTCAAAGCTAAAGTGGAGATGGCTAATCTAGGTAGTGTTGTACAGATAGACAGGCATACAGTTCAGTACAAAATAAGAGGGAAGACAATGGAGAAGGAGTGCTTTAGAAGGGCTTTTGTTGGCAAGGGTTTCTGGATGGTTGCAGGCCTTATTTGGCCGTGGATGCAACAACTCTTCATGGCAGATTTAAAGGATAGCTAGTAGCTGCTACTGCAGTTGATGGCCACAATTGGATGTTCCCTGTTGCTTTTGCAGTTTTGGAGATTGAGTCAGAGGAATGTTGGACTTGGTTTCTGGAGAATTTGCGTGACCTTATAGGTCATCCACCAGGCCTTACTATCCACACGGATGCTTGCAAAGGTTTGGAGAAAGCTGTAGAAGCAGTATTCCTCGGAGTGGAGCATAGGGAATGTATGTGACACTTAGTGCATAATTTTACAAAGAAATTCAAGGGTAAAGTTTATACTGACAACCTATGGCCAGCTTCATACACATGCAGTTTGAGGAAGCACTTGTTTCATTTGGAGGTGTTGTATAAACAAAAACCTGCGGTGAAGGAGTATTTGGATGCACATCATGGAATTGTGTGGTCAAGAAGCCAATTCAATGAATTTGCAATGTAGACTATGTGACAAGTAACCTTGCAGAGAGTTTCAATGCAAATGTCAATTCATTGAAAGGGCTTATGCTGTGGAAAATATTTGATAAGATTAGGCAGATGATCATGATAAAGATCGATTTGCGTCAAAGAATTGCATCAATAGTATATGCTGACCATCTCATCCTCCCATCTTTGATTAAGGCATTGCATGCCAGGGCAAAACAATTGAAGATGAAATGCATTAGAAAAGGAATGGAGGCTGAGGTAACATACACTAACAGTAAAGATAGGCAATGGACGTATCCAGTGAGTTTGGCTGACAGGACATGCCATTGCAGGCAATGGCAGCTCCATGGGAAACCCTGCATACATGCATTGTTTTTCATGGGTGTTCTAGGAGGTGAAGAGGATGAAGTTGATCAGTACGTGTCGGAGTATTTTTCCGTTGCCAAATTTAGGGCAGCATATGCTCAGAATGTTCCAGCCTTGTTGGGAAAAGACCAATCGATGGAAGTGACTTCAGGCTTCAAGCTATACCCTCCAGATTTTACTAGATTAGCGGGTAGGCCAAGGAAGAATAGGATGGGAGCTAGTGCAAAGGGTGGTGCACCACCTCGACGACGTAAATGCAAACCTTGTGGGATCCTAGGGCACATTGCTAGGCTTTATAAAAATGCAGTGGACCCAGCTTATGGAACGAATGATCAAGTGGGAGCAGGAAATGTAGATGAGAATGAAGTATCTGAACGAGAGGAGAAGGAAGCAATGGATACATTGCAGATTGAACCAACGGATCGAGAGGAAATTGAACCAGATGCAGGGGAGATTGAACCAGATGCAGGGGCGATTGAACCAATGGATCGAGAGGAGATTGAACCAAATGAAGGGGAGATTGCACCAAATGCGTGGGAGATTGAAGCAGTTTATTCATTAGAATCAGAGTTCAAAAACAAAGGAATTACACAAGAGGATATTGAAGAAATGATGCCAATGCGTTTTGAACCGTATGAACCAATGAATTCAAACATGGTTGAACCAATTGTACGATAGACTGAAGCACTTGATTCATTTGATGCAGAGAAAAAGAACAAACGGAAGAAGCTGATGGTGGACTCCGAGAATATTCCAGCTAGGATCACCTGGAGAAAGGTGGTGAAATCCGAGAATATTCTAGCGAAAAACACTAGGAGCAAGAAAAAAATGAATTTGAATTATTAATTTGAATTTGTATGATGAAATTGAACTAGTGTCAATGTTTGTATTGAATTTGAACTACTGTCAATGTTTGTGACGTTTCCAAGTTTGTATGTTAGATAACCCCATAATGTATGTGTTATTGCAAGTTTCTATTGTCATGCACCTAGTTGCTTAGCACTGCTCAGTTTTGCCCTCGACATGTGGTCAAGACATGTGGTTTAGCTATTTCATGTCTTGAACCATAGCAAACGGTGACCAATTGATCCAAAATTTGGCACACTTGTGTATCCTGGATTGATTTATCATATGAAATTGGAAATTTTAGATTTACTTGTAATCAGCCACATTTTTCTTTTTCTAAGTGATTAAATTCAAATAAATGGTTTTAGGTTTATTTTAATTCAAAAAAGAAGTCAAAACATAGTGCAACCTTCGCATGGAGTCTTTTTATGTTAACTAAATCCTAGCATGAATAGTAAAGGATAAGGAAATAGAGAGAAATGGACTTCTCCCCTAAACCACTTCTTGGAATGAGCTACTAGCTATGAAGATGCATGGCTTTCTACTCAGTCAACCTCCAAGATAACCCATCCCAAAACATACTTTGTTTAAATGAGGCCAAATTTGGCACACTTGTGTATCTTTGAGTTGCAAATAATATAATGTCGGCCAAGATGGATTATTTTGTTCAAATAACACATTTTCCATTTATTATGCCAAAAGCTTGAATTTCCCTTAGTCATTTTTATCCGAGCGCCCTTGTTTTCCTTAGCTCTACTCAGTTCCCCCCCCGGCTAAAGTTTTCCTTAGTTTTCCCCTCCCGCTAAAGTTTTCCTCACTTTTCCCCTCTCTCATGTCTCAGTTTGGCTAGCGCTCTGATTGGTCTAGATGTATGTCACACAGATCTTGGCCAGCCACCGTTGGATACATCACGATCTGACGGGTTGGAGGTCTCTCTCTCCCAATGGGCGCACCTAACCTTGTACGGCGAGGAGGGCCCGACAGGCTGGATGTCTCTCCCTCCATTTCTCTGTCGCACGTATACCAGCCGCATCAACTAGCACTCAGTTTGGCTGCGCTCTGATTGGTCAAGATGTATGTCACACGGATCTTGGAAAACCACCATTGGATACATCATGATCCGACTGGCTAGAAGTCTCTACCTCCCTTTCCCCGTCGCACGTATACCAGCCGCATCTTCCTCCCCTCCTATCGACGTACGGCGGTGCGAACCTATGTGCGGGGGTCGGAACGGCTTGCGGTGGCAAGGATCTAAGCGCGGCTGCTAGAACGACGTGTGGCGATGAAGATCTAACCGTCTGAAAGACACTAATGGAAGCCATCATCCGCAACGTCAGTGCGATGGCGGTGGTGCCGACAGTCCATCGATGAAAGACACTGATACGTCCAAAACGTATCTACTTTCCCGAACACTTTTGCTATTGTTTCTCCTCTAAACTTGTGTGATTTGGATACAACTAACACAGACTGACACTGTTTTCAGCAGAATTACCTTGGTGTCTAGTTTTTGTGCAGAAAATCAACTATCAGGAAAAATCCTGGAAAATATGCCAAAAATCCTATTTCACCAAAAGACTACCGGAGCCAGACGACAAGACGGAGTGGGGCCATGAGGGGCCCACAGCACCTAGCCGCGCGGGCCAGGTCAGGCCGCGCTTGGGGGTGGTGTGGCTGCCTCGGTCACCCCCTCGGCCTCCCTCTTCGCCTATAAGTTGCCTCTTGACCTAAAAAACCAGGGGGGTTCGATGTTTTTTCAGAAAGAGTTCCGCTCCGCCACCACCACCAGATTCCACGAAACAGCATCAGAAACTCCGTTCTGGCACCCTACCGGGATAGGGAATTGGAGATCATCGCCATCATCGCCACCATCGCTACTCCATCGACCATCCATGTTTCCCCCATCTATGATTGAGTAATCCCCCGATGTAGGCTATGGGGATGGTAGGGATTGGATGAGATTGTTCATGTAATGGCATCAAATTGTTAGGGCATGGTGCCTAGTATCTTTTATTAGTGCTTTTTGACTTTGTTGCAACTTGTTATGCTTAATGCTTGTCACTAGGGCCCGAGTGCCATGATTTCAGATCTAAACATGTTATTGATTCATTATGATAGTATTGTTTATGGTCTTACCTGCAAGTTGTATACACACGTTGTTGTCCGGAACCAATGGCCCAGAAGTGACAACAATCGGGATAACCGGAGGGAATGGCTTTGATGTGAGGATCACATGTGTTCATGGAGTGTTAATGCTTTGCTCTGGTGCTCTATTAAAAGGAGCACCTTAATTGCCAGTTGTTCCCTTGAGGCCCCGCTGCAAACAGGCTGGTAGGACAAAAGATGTTGTGCAAGTTCTCATTGCGAGCACGTATGACTATATATGGAACACATGCCTATGATTATCTAGTACTTGGATGCTTTATCTTATTTATCTACAATTGCCCTATGTCTGTTTGTCATGTGGATTGTCTTGTCCATGCAACGCCCGTCCATCCATCCCTATGCCTACCGCGCTTTAATCTTACTATTTACTGCTACTGTTACTACTGTTTTACTTTTACTACTGTTTTACTTTTACTACTACTGCTACTTTAATATCACTACCATAAAACTATTGCTACTGATAAACTGCTGCGAGCAAGATTGTTTCCAGGTGCAGCTAAATTGACAACTTAGTTGTTAAGACTTATACATATTCTTTGGCTCCCCTTGTGTCCAATCAATAAATTGGGTTTCACTTCCCTCGAAAATACTGCGATACACCCCCTATACTTGTGGGTCATCAAGACTATTTTCCGGCGCCGTTGCCAGGGAGCATAGCTTTATTTATCAAGTTCACTTGGTATCACTATTGTTCGCTGCTATCCATCCATCATTGGTAAGTCTCGTGATGGCAAGGTTCCTATCTTACCATCCACTACAAGAAGAGGTACGGTTCTGAACACCTCTACTGCTCTTTATTCACCATCTGTTATGAGTAAGCTTGTTACACCACCACATACACATGTTATACACACTGCGACTACTGCTGAATCTGAAACTTTTGATACTTATGATGTTGCTTCTACTGTGCTTGATAAGAGTGGTTCATTAGGTCCATTCCTAGATGCTACGATTGCTAGAACTATATCTAGAAATACTGAAACTCCTAATGAAGACACTACTACACCTGTTAGTTCACCTGAGTCTACAAAGAGCTATGATATTGAAGACGGTTATATAGAGATGACCGATGAATTTATTGAAGAATGTCGAAACACCCATGATAGGAGTGCTGCTAAGAGTCTCCTTGAGAGGCGTACTATAAAACCCAAATTGTCTCCTAATGCTAAGTTTGCTGCGTCTCCCATAAACATTAAAGATAAAGATTATGATTTCTCTCTTGATTTATCTTACATAGCTATTGTTGAGAAAGAACCTTTTTGTGGGACTAAGAATGAGAGTGCGGTAGCACATATGACTGAGCTTTCTACTATGAGTGGTTTATTTTCTGATGATATTAAGATGCGCACCTACTTTATTGCTAAGACTTTCCCTTTTTTGCTGAAAGGAGAAGCTAAAACTTGGTTTAATAATTTACCTCCTGGATCTATTGATAGCCCTAATTGCTTGATTAGTACTTTCCTACAGAAATATTTTCCTCCTAGTGCTAGACATGCTATTTTGTAGGAACTTTTTGATTTTAAACAGGGAGAAGAAGAGATATTGCTTGAATCATGGGCAAGGTTTTGTGCTTTGGTTCATGCACAGGATGGATGTCCATTACCTAAGAATGAGCTTCTTGATATATTTTCTAATGGACTAACTGAAGAATCTAGGACATACCTAGATAGTTGCGCTGATTGTGTTTTCAGGAACAGGACTCCCAAGGAAGCTGAGGAATTAATGGCTAAAATAAGCAAGAATTATGAAGACTGGACTCCTCCTGAACCAGCTATACCTGAGACAACCATACCTAAACAAACTATTCCTGTGCCTATACCAACATCAAAGAAGAGGCGAGTTATTGAACTAAATGATGAAGTGATGAAGGAAGCTAAGAAATGTCTTAAGGAGAAGGGTATTAAAGCTGCAGATGTTAAAAGTTTACCTCCTATAGAAGAATTATGTAAGCCTATCCCCCACTCATCCACTATTGAGGTACACTCTCTCCAACACTTTGATGAAGGTGATATTCCTTACTCTATACCTCCTTATCAATGCTTAGAAGAATTTGATATTTTTATTGTTAAGCAAGATAATTTTAATAAAAGGGTGCAAAATCATTTAATGGAAAACTCTAGAGCTATTGTTGAGCTAAAAGATATTGTGTAAAGAACCTCTAATGATGTTAAAATGCTTGTTAAACATTTTCAAATGGTTCAAACTCAAATAGATCAACTTATTAAAGTGCAAAAATACTTGCTAGTTAATGCTACTAAAGAAAAACATTCTTATGAAATTACAACTAGAAGTGGTGCTGCTACCCAGGATCCTCTATATCCTGAGGGGCATCCTAAAAGAATTGAGCAGGATTCTCAACAAGCTGAAAATAGTGGTACTACTCCTAAGAAAAGAAAGAAGAAACATAAAACTATTGTAGAATCTCCTGAACCTACTATATATCCTAATAGTATATCTGTCTCTGATGCTGAAACTGAAAGTGGCAATGAAGAAAATGATGCTCCTGATAAAGAAAAAGTTGAAGAAGAACCTGAAAAGCATACTAACAACACTAAATACACTAAAGAAGATTTTGTTGCTAAGAAACATGGTAGTGAAAGAGAGCCTTGGGTTCAAAAACCTATGCCTTTCCCTGATAAGAAACACAAGTCAAAGGAAGATGAACACTATAACAAGTTTTCTGAGTGGATGAAACCTTTATTCTTGCAAATTCCTTTGACTGATGCTATTAAATTGCCTCCTTATTCAAAGTATATGAAGGATATTGTCCCTAATAAAAGGAAGATCCCTAATGAAGAAATTTCTACTTTGCTTGCTAATTATTCCTTTGATGGTAAGGTTCCAAAGAAACTTGGAGATCCAGGGATTCCAACTATTCCTTGCTCTATTAAAAATAGTTATCTTAGAACTTCTTTGTGTGATTTTGGAGCAGGAGTTAGTGTTATGCCTTTTTCTCTCTACAAGAGACTTCAACTAGAAAAACTAATACCAACTGATATATCTTTGCAAATGGCTGATAAATCTACTACTATTCCTGTTGGTATATGTGAGGATGTGCCTGTTCAAGTGGCTCATAATTGCTTGATATTAACTGATTTTGTTGTGCTTGAAATGCCTGAAGATGATAATATGTCTATTATTCTTGGGAGACCTTTTCTTAATACTACATGAGCTGTTATGAATTGTAATCAAGGAAAGGTGACTTTTAATGTTAATGACAAGGAGCATACTGTCTATTTCCCCAAGAAGATTGAGAGGACTTATGGTTTAAATTCAATTGAACATGTTCGGGCATTCAAGTTGGAGAAATATATTGTCCCATACCAAGAGAAAAATTTGAAACTATTATGATTGGGACCATTGCTATCAAGGTTGAGATAACATAATCATTGAGTGGAATAAAAAGTTTTGTTTCATATAAAATTGTTTTGGTAACAAGACCTGATCAACCTTGTTAACAAAAGGATTTCAATAAACAAAACAATGTTTTCACCATGATTATCTCCGTTTACTTTTACTTTATCCATTTCACTTTTTGCTTTCGTTTAGTTTACCTTTATTGTGCTAGTTGCTTGCATTTTAGAGTGTCTAAGAACTTCTGTAGCTTTTGCATCTTTTCAAAATCACTTTTTTGCAGAAAAATCATTTATCTATACTTGAAAATTGTTCAAAAATAAAGTGTCTCGAAAAAATCCACAAAATTCACATTAAATTTTTACGTGAAAAAAGGGGCAGATAAGTGCCTGGAGTGACCCAGGGGGGCCCACCAGGCAGGCACACCACCTGGTGGCGGGGCCTTCCCAGGGGCGCGCCTGGCCATGGTGTGAGCCACCCCTGGCCCTCCACTCACTTGCCTCAGTCTTCTCTCTCCCGAGAAAACACCAGCTCTTTGCTCGAAATCGTGTTCTTGCTGTTCTTGCCAATGATTTTTCGATCTCCTTGCTCAGCCCATCTTTACTACTGAAATTTGGAGCATTTGTTCTCCGGTATGTGACTCCTCCGCTTGTCCAAGTACATTTGTGTTTAGTGGTTTATATCTTGAGTATTTTTCTACTTTAGGGGACAGGTTTTGAGTGCTTGTAAGCTTGTTCAATGCTTAGAGATATAGTTTTGATGCATGTTTAGGCCTCTTACAAGTCCCTATGAGTAGTACCCTTCATTATGTACTCACTTTGCAACTACTTGTTTAATGGGTGTTTAAATTTCAGAATATCAAAGATGAACAACCATACATTTGGAGAAATATTTGAGAGGGACACACCTAGGAGGTCAAGGCCCTCAAGATCAGCCTCTCAGTTTAGGTCTTCATACAATGAAGATCTCATTGCACCATGCTTTGGCAATGAAGGAGATGAGGGGGATGCTCACCCATCTACTTTTCCTTGTTATGCCTTCTTGCAAGCTTCATGGATTCTCGATGAATTCTTACTACTGGTTCAGAGGGTCGGGTTGACTTCATACATGGAAGATGAGAGTGAGCAATATGCCGTGCTCACCAAAACTTTCATTGATAGTTTCGTTTTCACTAACACTCCCTATCAGTCAACTGTTTCTTTCAGAATTTATAATCTGTCGTTCACCATGACTTTGGAGAGATTTTGCAGTATTATAGGTATAGGTATGACAGGGACCGTGAAGAAAATCCAAGGGCCACCCGCTGATTTGCTGGAGCTCTATCGAAATGTGACCAACGACGATGACCGCGTAGCTCAGCGCGGGAAGATAAGAAACATCCGACTCCTAGCTCTCAGATACTTTGCTTATTATCTTGCTACTAGCATTCTGGGTAGGGAGAATACGAGTAATATCTCCAATTATCATTTAGCCTTCCTCGCTGCTGCGCTTAACAATGATACTCGGTACAATCTAGGCTCTCTCATTGCTCGTCGCCTAGCCGCTAGGGGACCTATTTATGGGGACATCATTGCTTCACGTATGGTTACTGCGTTAGAACTTTCTGTGGATCCGAATGATACTATATTAGCACCACAAAGGCTTGATCTTGCTGCCATGAAAACACATCACTTCTTCACTGCTAACTCTGATATGGAGAGTCTAGTATATAGGATGTTGTTTACTGACGGGGATGAAAGGGAGATCCATTTTCCGCAATCTACTTTGTACAGTGTTCACAGGAGGCCATGGTCGTGTTCCAAGGAGGAGGTGGATGAGCAGCTCCGTTTGCTTGGTTTCCACAGGCAGCACCCGGAGGATGTTCCTTCTTACGACTACTCTGCGCCCTACGGTGGGGCATCCTCGAGCTCATACCAGGACGAGGGCACCTCCTCATCATACCATGGAGACACTTCATCTTGGCCAGCTTGGGATTGATACTCACTTAGGCCAAAAGCTCAAGATTGGGGGGAGGTACACCGACACCGCACTCATCTCCATATCATGTTTCGTCCATACTTTGTATATCCATGCTTCGTTTTCTCTTTTTTGTTTTCATTCTTTCTTTACTTTTGCTTTCTAAAACACAAAAAGACCAAAAATGTTTCTGTTGTTTCTCTTTGTTTGCTTCTTCTTCTTTTTTCTTTGGTTTGCTTCTTCCGTTTGGTTTTGTTCCGATTAATTGAAAAACCCAAAAAGATTTTGCTTTGCTTGTTCTGCCTTTTTGGTTCTTGTTTTAAAAACTCAAAAACACCATAAATATTTGTTGTTCTTCTTTGGTTTTGTGAAGTTTCTTGCAGGGTTTAACAGTCCTTAGTGGAGTTTGGTTTTCATGTTAATATTCAAGCCACACAAGTGAAGGGCAATAATGAGGATTAATGACAACTCAAGATGTGGTTAGAGGCTAGTAACGAACTCTATTTGTTTTCATTTTTTGTACATATACTCATCATTGTGGGCATGCTTAGTCTGTTCATGTAGGGTGTATGTTATTTATGGATTCTTAGTAGTTCTTGCTTTCTTATGATTAGCTCCAGCTCACTAATAGTTTGTAGCATGTCATATGAATGTCCGCTTGCATTGCTCTATTCATAAATTGGTATGACATTGTGGTATCCTCCTGTGAATGTTTCACTTGAATTGACTTGGCACATGCTCACGCATGCATAAGACTATAATAATCAGTTAAGCCTCGATGAATTATTTTGCCTCAGGGGTCTTGAATCATTTTCATGCCATGATTGGTCCTGTTTTGTTGCACGCATGATTATGACAGTTATTGCTCTCTCGTTTGTCGCTCCCTCTCTATTGCTAGCCTTCACTTGTGCTGAGTATAACCATTACTCGTGCATCCAACTCCCCAAAACCAATATTGCCAAAGTGTCCACCATATCTACCTATTAGCATCATTTGCTATTCCGTGCATATTAAGTATGCTTTGTTTTCTTCCGAATAAAATGTTTGCTTGTTATGAGAAAGTTAGTTAGTAAAGCTCTCATGAACTTGATGGCACACTTTATTTTCTTGCACTTAATAAACCTGAACCATTGCGTCCTTCTTTGTTGCGTATATGCTTGCGCTTTATAAGTTGAAGTTAGCAGAACCAGGTATCATGGGGAACGCTTTCAACATTGCACTGGTACTTAGTACCTCGTTGATATCATGTTCTTTTGCTTATGGATCCCGACGGTGTGAAATAAAAGTGGAACTTGTAAGATCATGGAGTTTGTATGTATGTTAGAGAAACGCCTAGGCCGCTAGCCTAAGCCATGCCTAATCATGGTGGAAACTTGCAGCATAACCATAATGAGCATTCTATGAAGCATCCTCAATAAAAATCTATGCACATAGTAAATAAAAAGATCACTGAGATGCTCATTGTCTGTTTGCCTTGTCATTTTGATTATGGGATAGCTCATGTATCATGTGCAAGTGGTACCCCGTTGGCGGTTCTCTGTGATACGTATATACTTACAATGACAAGAGCTTACTCGTGACTGAAGTTGAGTAGCATGAGGATCGGTCTTTGTAAGGAAGGGGCATGAGACTTCGATTTATAACTTGTCAAGCATATCCTCTTAGTTGTGTCACTTTAACCTTAACCACTTAAAGATGCTTATGATAGGGGCAATGAGAGCTCAAAGCTAACGAGTACCGTACTTTCAGCATTTGGAAGCCTTTCAAACTTTTCAAAACCTTTTTCGTTTTCCTTGTTGAGTCTCCACACATTCTTTGAGCACCTTCTTGAGAGCATGTTTGTCATTCTTAGTATAATGTGCTTGTCTCAAAACTTGATTAATTGTGTTATGATTTTGCTGCTTGTATCTTTGATATCTTTACTTCTAGTCTTCACCTAAACTTCAGTGGTGCCTTGGCATTCACAATCAAAGGCAAGCAAGATACCACTCGATCATACCTTGTTATGAGCATTGCAATGTTGCTTATGTTTATGTTTCATGCTACTTATTATTTTTGAGTTGGAATCTCTTCATAAATTGCAATGACTATTAAGTAAACTCGGTAGCATACTCTTTATTATGAATTGCCTAAGTAGTTGATCACATGCTGAGAATATATACATCATATGAAGCAAATGTGTTCGTGAAAGTTTCTTTTATCGCACTCAGTTTTCAACTGAATTGCTTGAGGACAAGCAATAAGCTAAGCTTGGGGGGAGTTGATACGTCCAAAACGTATCTACTTTCCTGAACACCTTTGCTATTGTTTCTCCTCTAAACTTGTGTGATTTGGATACAACTAACACAGACTGATGTTGTTTTCAGCACAATTATCTTGGTGTCTAGTTTTTGTGTAGAAAATCAACTATCAGGAAAAATCCCGGAAAATTGCCAAAAATCCTATTTCACCAGAAGACTCCCGGAGCCAGAAGACGAGACTGAGTGGGGCCACGAGGGGCCCACACCACCTGGCCGCGCGGGCAAGGTCAGGCCACGCCTGGGGGTGGTGTGGCCGCCTCGGTCACCCCCTCGGCCTCCCTCTTCGCCTATAAGTTGCCTCCTGACCTAAAAACCCAGGGGGGTTCGACGTTTTTCTAGAAAGAGTTCCGCTCCGCCGCCACCACCAGATTCCGCGAAACTGCGTCAGAAACTCTGTTCTGGCACCCTGCCAGGACGGGGAATTGGAGGAGATCATCGCCATCATCGCCACCATCGCTTCTCCACCGACCATCCATGTTTCCCCATCTATGAGTGAGTAATCCCCCGCTGTAGGCTATGGGGATGGTAGGGATTGGATGATATTGTTCATGTAATGGCATCAGATTGTTAGGGCATGGTGCCTAGTATCTTTTATTAGTGCCATTTGACTTTGTTGCAACTTGTTATGCTTAATGCTTGTCACTAGGGCCTGAGTGCCATGGTTTCAGATCTGAACATGTTGTTGATTCATTATGATTATTGTTTATGGTCTTACCTGCAAGTTTTATACACACGTTGTTGTCCGGAACCAATGGCGCTGAAGTGACAGCAATCAGGATAACCGAAGGGAATGGCTTTGATGTGAGGATCACATGTGTTCATGGAGTATTAATGCTTTGCCCTGGTGCTCTATTAAAAGGAGCACCTTAATTGCCAGTAGTTCCCTTAAGGCCCCGCTGCAAACGGGCTGGGAGGACAAAAGATGTTGTGCAATTTCTCATTGCGGGCACGTATGACTATATATGGAATATATGCCTATGATTATCTAGTACTTGGATGATTTTTCTTATTTATCTGCAATTGCCCTATGTCTGTTTGTCATGTGGATTGTCTTGTCCATGCAACGCTCGTCCATCCATCCCTATGCCTACCGCGCTTTAATCCTACTGTTTACTGCTACTGTTACTACTGTTTTACTTTTACTACTGCTGCTACTTTACTATCACTACCATAAAACTATTGCTACTGATAAACTGCTGTGAGCAAGATTGTTTCCAGGTGCAGCTGAATTGACAACTCAATTGTTAAGGCTTATAAATATTCTTTGGCTCCCCTTGTGTCGAATCAATAAATTGGGTTTCACTTCCCTCGCAAGTACTGCGATACACCCCCTATAAGTGTGGGTCATCAGACACCGATGGAAGCCATCATCCGTTCACATCTACGGCTCTGGTTCCGACAGTGGTCATCGATGCGACAACGATTGAAGCCATCATCCACAACATCTACGGCTGTGGTGCCGATAGTGGTCATCTATGCGAAGACGATTGAAGCCATCATCCGCAACATCACTACGACGGCACAGATCAAGCCCTCGTGAACCAAAGCTATGGGAGGCAGGCCGCAACCGCGGCCGGCACGTCGAGGTGCATTCAACGGTGAAGGTCGGATGGGAGCACTTTGCCTGTGCTTCTTGGAGTACACATACGGCGGGGAGGGCGGCTAGCTCACCGTCCACTTAAAATTGGGACAAATTTAAGCCCAATTTGAACCAAAATTCTGTGACTTAAAAATATATGTATGATTTGAATAAATTTGACATGCGTTTGAGCCGTGAGACCGGTGGATATGCTCTAAAGCTGATTCATAAGTAGTAGTACTTGCTTTGACAATCTCCGGTGGGCTTGTATAAATTTGATCGAAATATGTACGATTTGAATCAAATTTGATATGTATTTGAGCAGTGAGGATGGTGGATATGCTCTAAAGCTGATTCATAAGTAGTACTCCCTCCGACCCAAATTAGTTGATTTAGATTTGACTAGATTTGATTGTATCTTGAGGAATTTTAGTCAACTAACTTGGATTGACAATCTTAGCCACTAATTTGGAACGGGGAATGGATGCTGCCGCTAACGCTGCAACTTTACCTAGCAGCCACGATGGCAGCGACAGAACAGTCAAAACCGATAGGCCCCCAACTTGACCCTCTAGGCATTTGGCACTTCAACTTTAGGATCGCTAGATCCAATGGCAAGCAACTCGTGCCCCGCAATGTATTCTCTCGACAACTTTGGTACCGCTAGATCCAATGGCAAGAAACTTAGGTACCACAATGCATTCTCCCGACCACTTTGGGACCGCTGGATCTAATGGCAAGCAAATCGGGCACCACAATGCATTCTCTCGACAACTCTAGGACCGCAAAATGACTAAATTAGCAGGAACTAACAACCATCTATTGAATAACAATTCCACTCTCTAACCCCCCCGCTTCACTTGAAGTTCACGTTTTATATTTTCTACGACTTGATTAGGTGCGACAAGATCAACCTCAGGTGTCAACTTCTCTTTGCGAATAAGCTCTGGATTCTTCCTCGACGGTACGCTTCAGCTCGAATATCAACAGGTTTTTATGGGCCAATTCATCACCTAACTTGGCAACCATCTCCTCCAAATCCATCCTATGGCTAGACCACTGAGTTGATTCATCTTGCTATGCAATGTACCATGGATCCTCAGCCTGCATAGCACACTATAACAATCCCAAGAGAAACTAAATTGGAATTAGTCCGGCAGGCCATGTCAGCACTTCAAATTCAACGGTAGTACAAAGAGAAGGAGAAACATGCACTTCCGACGTGGTAGGAGAAGGATAATGTGTCCATGACATGATCGATTCCCCACCCTCGCCGGTTTACCCGCTACGACCAGACATTGAGGACTAATTTGCACCTACAATATCAAGGAAATTACGGGAACCGAATCGATTAGGGTGGGCGGAGCACAACGGTAGTACAAAGTGTTGGGGATATACTTTCCGGGTATCCTCACAGTTCCTCACTGAACTGGGTGGCCCACTTCGGGTTAGAGCTTTGCTTCACGGGCGGCCTAGTCAGGGAGAGAAGATGGAGTCCAATCGAGCTACGGGAAGGCCCAGAAGACTTACCGACTTAGGCCCATAATGTTACTTGTAGTTCAAGATGTACTCTGTAACCAACTCTTAGTCGTAACCGGATTGATCTCTCCTGTAAACCCTAGGCCGGAGATCTATATAAGCTGTCCTAGGGAGAGCCTTTAGGGCACAACACAATAGTCTATAATCTCAACTCGCACATGTGATACCCTTGTAACCCATATTCCGGCTCTGCCGTATTACTGGATTGCTAGCAGGAGTAGGCTCCGTCCAAAGCTGGCGGATTCGAACCTGGGTAAACTTGTGTGCTCACCGTCTCGGAACACCATACTTCTCACACCCCTCTCTTCCGCACGCCTCGAGGACCCCCTCATGGCGTACCTGTCCTCAATCTAACGATAGTTGGCGCCCACCATGGGGCAAGTGAGCTTCGGATCTGCGTTCCGAGCGGAATCTGCAAGAATCGGAATCGGCGAGACCATCACCGTCAGTCGCATCCTCTATGCCAGCGACGTCCCTCTCATCGTTCTCGACGAGACGTGGATTCCGGCTAGGGAGGCCGTGACTGCCTATACAATCATGTCTTTTGGCGAGATCGATGTTTACATCGGTTTCGCTAAACCTGCCCAACCCACCCCAGCGGTGATGATAGAGGCAAAAGAATCTTCTGGGTCCCCTTTGTCCGCGGAGGCGGCAGAGTTCCGGATCTCAGAAAACCCTAATCCCACCTAGCCCGCACCAGTTGCGGAGATAGTGGAGAAATCCAAGCCTGAAGAAGACCTCACGATCCAAGTCGAATCTAGAGTGGAACTCCCTGGAGAAGCCGGATCCCAGATCGACCCACCCGTGGAAGTCGAAATCCAGGAGGAGCATATCAACGACACTGATTCCGGCTCTGACGATGCCGGGACAGACAGGCCTTTTCTCAGGTACACACTAAGATGTATGATACTGCAAGGCGCAAGCGCAGATGCAATCCTCGAGACCATTAAAAGTTTCGACATGGCTGATCGCGAAAGCCGCAGGTACCTCAGGAAGCACGCGTCGCACTTCGTCGGATATGTTGGATCCGGATCGGGCTCTGCCGATGCTGAAGAAAACACTGATTCGGTGCTGGAGGCAATTGGAACAAACGCCGACGTTCCCGCGTCCTCGGATGAGTCCATGACGTCGGCAGATTTCTGAAAGTTCTCCGCGGAATATAAAGAGGAGTACAACTCCAAAGCTGCAGAAGAAGGAGAAGCCATGGATGAAGGATCCGGGGAACACTCTCCCAAAGCGCAGGATGACATGGACGTCGGAGATAATCCCGAGGTCCAGATGTCCAAAAGTACCAACCAGAGCTTGACTCCGGGAAACGGACCCAAAGTCGTCTTTGCTACTAGCGCTGCCAAGAAGGCAAAGAAGAAGAACAAGAAAAACAAGACCCCGACAAAAGACCCTCTCACAGAGGAGGTGATTGCCGAGGAATACGAGGAAGACTCGGATGGAGCACTTATCCCAGACGAGCCGAAAAAACAAGCATCGGTGGATGGACACGTGATCACAGAAGGTGCGCGTAAACTCATCGATGCCGCACTAACCACACCTATCCCTACAGATGCGGAACTTACTACAGATGAGCTGGACGAAAGGGCCCAAGCCCTAGAAGCGCGTCGCCAACAACTCTTCGATGAAGCCAAAAACATCGAGGTGGAGAAGAAACGCATGTCAACCAAGGAATACATGTCTCGGTTGCATCAAAAGACACGGAAGCGTCACACCAATGATGAACAATTCCCACGTGTCCGTGCCATCCTTTTCGGGGACGAGATGGGGAAGCCACGGAAAGACAGCAACGGAGATTGGGTATACCCAACCCCAATACAGAATACCGTGGCAGCCCGAGAAATTCTATCGGCTAATCCAGGACCAGAGGAGATCCGTTTGGGTATCAAGCTACTCAACAAGGGAGTGGAGCAGTAGAAGGTCGCCCTGTCCGGAAGTCAAAAACTGGTCTCGGATTCTAACCAATGTCGCACAGATCTGGCATGGGCTGACGTAAGATCCCATTACATTCGAGCGAAGTACCATAACCCCGAACGCAGGGAAGACAATTATTCCAGAACCGGATCGTCAGGACAACATCGCAGAGCTACACATAACTGGAGCAATGTCGCCCCAACAGTAGAGAAAGATGCGATCGCTGCACTGAATCCGAGGTATCCTCCCCGACGAGATTTCAACGATCGAAAGGGAGAATATAAGGAGAAACGTTGGGAGGAGGATCATCAGAGAATGCCACCTCCTAGATATGAGAGCCGTCCGGCTGAGCCTCACCATGGTGGGAACGACGGACGAAGGAACGACGGAAACAACGCTGGAACAAGCCGACAGGGGGCTCGTCGTAGTCAAGAACCTCACCAGAACCGGAATAATGATGCTTCGGACGGAGACCGGCGATCAGCCGAAAACAATTCAGCTGCCCCACCCCCTCCATCAGGCAGTTATCACAACGCTCCCCAAGGAGGGCAAGGAGGACGACATGGCGGAGGAGGTGGTGGCTGATGCCGAAGTCCGGCTCCAAGGCACCGCAGCCACAACCGACATTCGGGACGATCTCTATCCCCGAACGACGCAAGGCACATGATCAACTCCAACATAGAGGCTCAGCGCTATGAAAACGATGACGTGTACGTGGGCCCAAAGTGCTTCGGACCACGCATCAGAGCTACAAAATTCCTGGAAGGATTTGCTATCTCAAGACATATCCAAGCCTACGATGACATTGCTCGGCCAGACACCTGGTTACAGGACTTCTTCCAAGCTTGCTGCATCGCTAAAGGCGGAAACAGCCTGGTTGCAATCCGATATCTCCCACTTATGTTGCGGAAGACGACATGATCATGGCTCAATGAACTTCCGGCAAATACCATCCATAATTGGTATGACTTGCAAAGTGCGTTCTTTCGGAATTTCGAAGGCACATATCGGAGGCCCTGTTCGGTCGGAGACCTACAGCGTTGCACCCAGAAAGCCGGAGAAACTTGCCAGGATTACCTCGGACGATGGATCGACACCAAGAACTCCTGTGAGGGAGTAAACGATCAAACTGCGATTGAAGCTTTCATCGCAGGACTCCCAATTGGTCTACTGCGTCACCACTTGAAATGTGACAAGGTCACTGATTTGGGAGAGATGATAGAAACAGCGAGCAAGTATGCAGATGCTGACGACGATGCAGAGGGATTACTCAATGTCCTGGCTGTACCTCAAGCAGCAAAGACAAAGCAAGAGGCTCAGAAGCGCAAAAACACCTCGGAAGAAAAACCCAACATGGAGACAGTAGTGGTCACTACTGTTTCCGGGTCTGGAGGACGAGGAGGACGTGGCGGAGGCCACGGGTGTGGCCGTGGGACATCAAGGGTCCAAGGTAGAGGAGAGCAACAACCAGGCAAAACCTACACTTGGGCCGACATTGCCAATAACCCATGTGTGCATCACTTGGACGCCAATGGGGGCTCGTCCCACACCAACGTTGAATGTCGTTTTAATGACGACATCAAGAGAGATGATACCACGGGCTACAAAGCTAAGCGGAAGAAGGGAAAGAAAAATCCCAAAAAGACAAGGAGACCAAGGAAGATTCCAACATGGAGGAAGCTGATGCTTCAAATCCCAAGTAGGAAGGGAAGAAGACTTTTCCCACCAAGAAGGACACTTATGTCACCTTCCTCGGATCTCAACCAGCAAAGGTCAAGAAAGTAGTTCTCCACGAGCTCAATGCAACAGTTCCAGCTGTCCCTCAATATCTGGACTGGTCGGAGGTGGAAATCACATTTGACCGTGCTGATCATCCGCCTAAGCTACACAGGCGAGGAAAATACGCCTTGATCGTCAATTCACTTATTGACGGTTATGGTTTCTCCAAGACCCTCATGGACGATGGTAGCAACATCAAGATTCTCTATGTCGAAACGCTACGCCGGATGAAGATCTCGGAAACACAGCTGAACCATAGCTCTGTGATCTTTCATGGAGTTGTCCCGGGAAGACAAGCTAATTCCCTGGGAGAGATCACTTTGGATGTTACTTTTGGAACTCCAAAGAATTATCGGACGGAGGCACTTTACTACGAAGTGGTCCCGTTCAAGAGCGCATACCACGCTATATTCAGACGACCGGCTTACTGGGCTTTTATGGCTCATCCGTGTTACATTTACAATATGATGAAAATTCCAGGTCCCAACAGCGTGATCACCATCAGGGGAGACCCGAAGAAAGCGCGAGAGTGCGAGGATGGAAATGCCGCCTTTGTAGAAGCCGTGCTGCATGCCCAGGAGTACTAGGAGATCAAGAAGAGCATAGATCCGTCCGAGATGCCCGCGACAAAGAATGAGGTGACAAAGCCAAATCCGGAGTTCAAGGCATCAAAAGAGACGAAGACGACGCCATTGAAGGATCATGACCCCTCCAAGGTGACTCAGATAGGTGTAGGCCTAAGTAGCGCATAGGAAAGCGCGCTCGTTAAGTTCCTCCAAGAAAATCAAGATATCTTCGCATGGCAGCCATCTAACATGACCGGAGTACCTAGGGAACTTGCCGAGCACTCTCTAAATGTAAACCCGAATGCTAAACCCGTCAAACAGTCCTTACGATGGTTTGGCGATGAAAAGCGTAAGGCAATAGCTAAGGAACTAGCACGGCTCGAGTTAGCCGGATTCATAGAAGAGGTCATCCACACTGAGTGGTCGGCCAATCCTGTAATGGTCCCTAAAAAGGACACCACTGATTTAAGGATGTGTGTTGATTATACTGCCTTGAACAAGGCTTGTCCAAAAGATCCGTTCGCTCTGCCTAGAATTGATCAAGTTATCGATTCTACGGCAGGCTCGGAACTCCTCTGTTTTCTCGACGCATATTCCGGTTATCACCAAATCAGGATGAAGGAATCTGACAAAGTCAAAACTTCATTCATAACCCCCTTCGGAACCTTCTGTTTTGTTACAATGCCCTTTGGGCTGAAGAACGTAGGGGCTACGTCCCAGCGCACGATGCAGCGTTGCCTCCATGACCAACTCGAACGCAATGTACATGCATACGTGGATGATATCGCGGTCATGTCCAAAAAGAAGGAAACACTGATTTCCGACTTGGAGGAGACGTTTGCCAATCTACGAAAATACAACATCATGCTTAACCCGAAGAAATGCTTCTTTGGAATACCAGCCAGAAAATTGATAGGTTTCATCGTGTCTCAAAGAGGCATAGAGGTGAACCGAGACAAAATTAAGGCTATACTCAACATTTCCAGGCCAACTCGCCTGAAGGACGTACAAAGACTAACTGGTTGCATTGCTGCAGTCAGTCGATTTGTAAGCCGACTTGGTGAAAGAGCCACACCATTATATAAACTCCTAAAAAAGACCAAGGATTTTGTCTAGACGGACGAAGCCGAAGCTGCACTACAAGATCTGAAAAGAGTACTCTCATCTGCTCCTATCCTTGCAGCACCGGAACCTCAGGAACCGAT
The DNA here is from genome assembly GCA_910589775.1 of Avena eriantha. NCBI lineage: Eukaryota > Viridiplantae > Streptophyta > Magnoliopsida > Poales > Poaceae > Avena > Avena eriantha. Next base: position 93,863,473 of record OU342746.1, on the reverse strand, counting down.
GTTGCTTTACATTGCTGTAACAAATAAGGTTGTCAGTATCGTCATGTTGGTGGAGAGACCATAGGAAATCAGGAACACCTGGTACAGCGTCCGACGTACTTTGTCAGCGAGGTCTTGACAGAGTCCAAACAATGGTATCCGCATTATCAAAAGTTGGCTTATAGTGTTTTTCTAGCATCTTGTCAGCTACGACATTATTTTCAGGAGCATCCAATTACCGTGGTGAGTAAAGCTCCCATGAGAGACATAATCAATAATAGTGACGCCACAGGACGCGTTGCCAAATGGGGAATAGAGCTCTCAACTTTCGACATTGAGTATAAACCTCGGACAACAATCAAATCCTAGATCCTTGCTGACTTTGTTGCTGATTGGACAGAGACGAAGGAGAACATGATCCTCCCTGAGTCGGAATATTGGACCCTCTTTTTCGATGGGTCTAAGGCTCGAGGGGGCTCGGGGGCTGGCGTGGTGCTCAAGTCACCCCAAGGAGATAAACTTTTATACGTGTTCCAGATCCACTTCACAGCGACAAACAACATTGACGAGTATGAAGCACTGCTGCATGGAATCCGGATTGCTAAGGATATTGGCATCCGATGTTTGATGTGTTACGGAGATTCAGATCTTGTTGCTCAGCAAGTCTCAGATATTTTTAATGCAAATAAACACATGGCAGCATATAAAGCTGCCGTGGATGATCTATCTAAATCGTTCGAAGGGTTTGAAGTTCAACACATCCCTCGAGCAGAAAATGAGGAAGCAGATGCACTATCTCGTATAGGATCTGCGCGGAAAGAGGTCCCGGATGGCGCTTTTTTAGAGCACCTCAAAGTTCCTTCAATAAAGGGAGTAGATGAGGAATATCCGACCAAATCCGACTCACCTTTGATAGCAGTTCTGGCTGTAATTCCCAGCTAGACTCAACCCTACCTCGATTATTTGGTAGATGGCAAATTACCCGAAGACGAGGTACTGAGCCGGCAGATTATCCGATGAGCAAAAGCCTATACTATTGTTAAAGGTGAGCTCCATAAGTGGAGTGTTTCTGGGGGTTTTCAGCGCTGTGTATCTCCGGAAGAAGGAGTGGAAATCTTAAGGGAAATCCACGAAGGCGAGTGTGGTCACCATGCTATGGCCAAATCTTTAGTGGCAAAAGCTTTTAGACACGGATTTTTCTGGCTCACAGCTCTGGCAGATGCCAAATGATTAGTCAAGACGTGCAAAGGCTGCCAAAAGTATGCCAAGCAAGCTCATGTTCCGGCTGATCAGCTGCGAACAATACCTATAACATGGCCCTCTGCGGTCTGGGGGCTTGATATGGTAGGACCATTTAAACGAGCTCCAAGTGGATTTACTCACCTCTTAGTGATGGTTGATAAATTCACCAAATGGATCGAGGCTAAACCTGTCACTAGTTGTGATGGAGCAACAACCAAAAGATTTGTCGAGGATGTTATAATCCGGTATGGTTATCCGCATAGCATTATCATGGAAAACGGGAGTAACTTCTCTATGGGAGAATTGGCTGAATTCTACGACGAGCAAAATATCCGGTTTGACATTGCGTCAGTAGCACATCCACAGGCTAACGGACAAGTCGAAAGAACTAATTGTTTAATCTTACAAGGCCTAAAACCGAGAATCGAAGCACCACTACGACGTGCTGCGGGGGGCTTGGGCAGAGGAATTACCCTCTGTAATTTGGAGTTTACGAACAACTCCGAACAGGTCAACAAGATACACACCTTTCTTCTTGGTCTATGGCGCAGAAGCAGTTCTTCCTAGTGATTTAATTCATACTTCTCCTAGAGTGGCCGTGTATATCGAAGAGGATGCCGAGATTTCTCGACAAAATGATCTCGACTTAGTCGAAGAAGTTCGCGTCGTTGCTGAAATGAGATCTATAGCCTATCAGCAGAAGTTACGCAAGTATCATAGCCAGAGAGTCCGAAACAGATCTTTCAATAAAGGTGATTTGGTTCTCCGGCTTGTGCAACAAAGAAAGCACAAGCTTTCCCCAGTATGGGAAGGGGCCTTTTTAGTTAGTCGAGTATTGCACAATGGATCGTACTACTTAACTGACATGAGGCCAGTCAAAGAAAGACCTGCTACTAAGAAGACAAAGAGAGCTGGAGGCAGTACAAATCCGGATGAGTTAGACAAACCGTGGAATATTGCTCAGCTACGTCCCTTTTATTCTTAGTTTATCCTTCTTTGAAATCATATATATGTACATGTTCTTTGAGAAATAAAAGTCTTGGTTGCCTCAAGTTTTTTGAGAAGTTTTACCATCTTATTTCCAAATGATCATGTTATAGTCGAAAATCCCAGAATGCTTGAAAGTACTTTATGCTCATGTTCGTTCTGGTCTAGATTTCCGATTTTAAAACTGCTACCTTCGGGTATAACTCTAAAATTTCTAGTCTTTGCTTTTGTTATTTGTCTGATTGCTGGATGCGGGTATTTTCCGAGTAGTGAATTGTTGGTACTGGAAGCCGGCTTTGTTTCCGAGTTTAAACCGGTTTAGCAAGTGAGCTCCATTGCTCGGCAAAGTTTCCGGCTGAAGGTTTAGCCGGCTCACGAAAGGGACGAGGCAGAAAGCCAGATAAACAATAAGTAGAGACGAAAAAATTCAAGTGCTTATGAAAATATTTCAGGCACACAAAAAAAACAAAGCCAAAAGTGCTGAATAGATAAAAAGCGTAGCACTAGAAAAAGTCAATAGTACTTGATATTTACAAACGCATCAGGTTCTTTCCAGAATAATACATAGTTTTCTGGTTTATGATGCAGGAGGAGATGAAGGAGCTGCCGGCTCGCTGGTTACTCCGCCTTGATATCGTTCCGAGATGTCCGAATCTGAGGTGGTCCGTTCATCGTCGGAAACTTCTTCGGCTTCTTCTGGAGGAGGTGGCGAAGTAGCTATGCGGGTGAAGAAGGGGATCTCGTAGCTGGTCAGATCAGCTACATGACACCCGTATCCGGCGCATGAGTGCATGATTGCTTGAAGGTCCTGCTCCTGGCCGTCTTCGTCTACCTTGCAGTACCCTCTGGTCACTTGCCATATCTCCATGTTTCCATGGTGGCTCATGACCATGGTGAGAGTGTTCTGCGCAGCAGTCCACGCGTAGGACATGTTCCAGTCCCGAACAAGCTGCGTCATCTCCTTGGCCTTGTCCCGCACCTGAAAATCCGACATGCTTGGCATGTCCGGAATCCTGAGAGACTCGCCAATGTCCTCAAGGGACTGGCGGAAGTCATGCAGAAGATCACCGACTTGGGTAAGCCGGTGGGTGCGGGGCTCGGAGGAGGAAGATTCCGTCAAGTTCAGAGGACCTATACACAAAACAGGTCAAGAAAATCCGACATTGATAAAAGTCGAAGAAAAAGATAAGTCAGACAGATGGAACGTACCGAGAATGAAGTCGTCAATCTTGGTCTTCTCCTCCCGGAGACTCTAGAGTTCAGCCCGGAGCGCCTGGGAGATGTCCTTCTCTCTGCCAAGCTCATTCTTGAGGTTCGAGATAATTTTATCTTGAGCAGCGATCTTGCGATCACGCTCTTCAGTGGACATGGAGGAGGATTCAAGGACTTGAGCTATGCTCCTTTCATGATCCGCCTTGAGCTTATCCAGATCTTGGCGAAGTCCCTTGTTCTCCACCACCAGGGTCTTGAGGTTCTCGGCCTCTTCAATCATAGCGATGGATTGTTTCACCAGCACTGTAAGACAAAAAAGAACAACAGTTCAGAAAAATTCGACATTGAAAAAGCAAAAGACAAGGTTTGAATCTCGGAATGTTTACATTCGGCTTCATCCTTGGCCACTTTAAGTTCAGCATTTTTAAGCCGGAGAGCCTTGATCTCTCTCCGCTTATTGCAGACATTGGTCAGTAATTCCTGGTTATAGGAACATACTTTCTATAAGTCAGAATACCCAAAGTCAGAAAGCTACTTAAGACTCGGGCTAATATTTTTTGCTAAATATCAGCACGAGCCTTGGGGGCTACACTAGTTCGTTCTTTGGCATCCTAATGAAAGCATAAACCTGGATTCTATATCCTACTTCATGCTTGGGGGCTAGAGGATATGATATAACATAATGTAAAAACAAGAGTTGGAATTCCGACTTACATATTGCTCGCGGGTGAGTTTGTCTAAACCCGTGTTCACTTCAACTGCCACCTTCTCGGCAAGAGTAAGAGGGATCACTGGGGCTGTTGGAAGCTCGCCAGCCCTAATCCTCTCGTCACGAAGGTGGACTTGAGCGAGAAGGTCGGAGAACTTGACGTCCTCCGTTTCTTGCGCTTCCTCTTCGGGGGATAGATGGCTTTTGTCCAGGACTTGCCTGGCTAGCCGCTGGATTTCCTCTGCAGATTTCTGGGACAGGCCAAACTTGGCAAGTCCCGGATTGCTGATGAGGTTGTCGGCGAAGACTTCAGCCGAGGGATCATTACCCGAAGAGGGTTCACCCTTATCTTGACCTGACGCACCCACGGTGACGTCAGTTTGTGACCCAAGGATCACAGGCTCTGTTGGAGGAGTCGGGTCTTCTGCAATCACCAGAGAAGGAATGATCGCCGGAGTTGCAGAAGGTTGAGGGGTAGGAGTCCGGCAATGGGACTACTTCTGTCTCCTGAGAAAACTCAGGAGGATATCCTTCGAGCGGAGCAAGCTCCGACTCGGGGAGGTCAGCAAGCTGAAACAAGAAAACATATCAGTATTGCGGTATAACTTAAATATTAAAACACATAAAAGGTGTATTGATGGAAGCTTACCAGCACCACAGGGTTTTCCGCCGTGTACATATCCAGAGAAATCTCCGGAATTCTCCTCTCTATCCGCTCCTTGATCAGCCACTTGATCTGGCTGATGTAGCCTTGAGTGGTGTAGGATTTGGGACTGATGCGGAGGGAGTCTTTTTTGGAAGACGTGATGGAGTGCATCAGTCTATCCTGTGGTACTGAAGCGGCTGGATCCGACGTGAGACCCAGCACTGGACCAAGTCGGATCCCTTCAGACCCTTGTGCTTGATCAAATATTCAATCCGCCTCTTAGCGAGGATCAGATCATCGGTGAGAGCCGAAGCAGCCTCGTCCCAGGAAGGCTAGGCCGTGGTGGCTCCGTCGACAAAAGCCGGCAAAGTAGTAGCTTTGTCGGGAGCCGGAATATCCCTATGGTAGAAAAAGGTGGCTGGCCATTGTTTGACCGAGTCACTGGCAGGAATTTTGGGATATGCCCGGTCACGTCTAAGTGAAAAACTAATAGTGCCGGTGATGTAAGGAACACCGACAGTGATGGAATTTCTCCGGACATGAAAGTAATACCGGAAGAGAAGCAAACTAGGCCTAATGCCGAGAAAGCCCTCGCAAAGTGATGCATACGCACTCATCTCTAAGAGAGAGTTGGGAGGAAGATTGGGGAGTTGAACTCCGTAATGATCTATCACCTCGGAGAAGAACTCTGAGGGAGGAAAAGACATACCTCGGTCGAGATGGGTGCCGAAGTGGACCCGCTCGCCGTCATGCGGGTTGGGGACGGTTTCGTCGGAGCCGCTCCGCCAGTCGCCAGCGGTGAGAAGCCCCTCCTTCTCCACGTTCTTGAGGCCGTCCTCGTCGAGGGCGCAGGGGATCCAAATTCCTCAGAAGCTTTCCTTCTCCGCTGCTGCTTCCGCCGTCGCCGCCGCCGCTGCTGCTGCCAAACCGGAGGAAGAAGATGATGAAGCCATTTCTCCGGAGAGAAGATGACCTGAAAGTGGCGGCGCTGGGAGTTCTGTGGGGTGAGGGCGAGGGAGCTCTAAGCGCACAGGAGGATTGGGAGGAAAGGAAACGGCAAAGACTGGTGGAAAGGAGAAGGAGAAATCCAAACCCCTTATATCTACCTAACTAAGCCAAGATTCGTGCAAATGCTACAGTGTAACCGCCACACGTCGTGGAAAGAACTGGAAAGGACCCACACGATGATTGCGTCTCCTCGATCTCCACGCACGCATTGAAACGGCGCCTCGGTTCCGTGAACCGCGGACCCACCAACGGTCGTGGTGATGGCACGCCTGTCAGATGACGTGACTTGACCATGCTTGTGTGAGGTGGCATAGAAACCAAGTTCCGGCTTAGTTTAAAATCGAGCTAGGAAATCCGAGTAACTAATTGATAGGTCCGACTTATTTTTAAGACCCGGATCGTATTTTTTGTTGTGAAGTTTCAGGAACCCTTCAAGATTCTGCAAGCCGAAGATCAAGCTAGACGATGATAAATCTGAGTTTGGATCTTGGAGGCCTCCGGGGGCTGCTGTTGGGAATATACTTTCCGGGTATCCTCACAGTTCCTCACTGACCAGGGTGGCCCACTTCGGGTTAGAGCTTTGCTTCACGGGCGGCCCAGTCAGGGAGAGAAGACGGAGTCCAATCCGGCTACGGGAAGGCCCAGAAGACTTACCGACTTAGGCCCATAATGTTACTTGTAGTTCAAGATGTACTCTCTAACCAACTCTTAGTCGTAACCAGATTGATCTCTCCTGTAAACCCTAGGCCGGATATCTATATAAGACGTCCTAGGGAGAGCCTTTAGGGCACAACACAATAGTCTACAATCTCAACTCGCACAGGCGATACCCTTGTAACCCATATTCCGGCTCTGCCGTATTACTGGATTGCTAGCAGGAGTAGGATCCGTCCAAAGTCGGCGGATTCGAACCTAGGTAAACTTGTGTGCTCTCCGTCCCAGAACACCATACGTCTCACACCCCTCTCTTCCGCACGCCTCGAGGACCCCCTCATGGCGTACTTGTCCTCAATCCGATGACACAAAGAGAAGGAGATACATGCACTTCCAATGTGGTAGGAGAAGGAGAATGTGTCCATGACATGATCGATTCCCCACCCCCGCCGATGTAACCGCTATGACCAGACATTGAGGACTAATTTGCACCTTCAATATCGAGGAAATTATGGGAACCGAATCGATTAGGGTGGGCGGAGCAGGAGTGGAGGTCTTAGCAAGCACTACTAGCAATTACTGCGATTGTTCGTCGAGCTATGGTGGCGGAACCAAATCCTGATCTTCGTGGGCGGCGGACCTGCCTGCGGTCGGTACTGAACCAACGTACAATGTGTGCGGACGAAACCGGCGACAACAGGAGCTAGAGCCATGGTTGAGGTGCAGCGTGATAGTCCGTCCGATACTGCCTTAGGACAGATCCGGCGACACACCGACTATGGACGCTCTATCCGCCGGTGGGATAGGAGCTACTCGGGGCTGGGGGATAGGAGCGAATGAGAGAGAGAGAGCCGACGTGTCATACACGACCCCACCTATCAATTATTTCATATTTGCCAATTTAGCATATCTGCTAAACTTTTTCTTTGAAATTTGCACATTTGCCACATAACCACCACATGCCAGTAACACACAAAATGGCAAATATGCAAGTTGCAAAGTAAAACGTGGCAAATATGCAAATCCCCCCACTAGCCCCACATGACGGCCCCACCGGTCATTGGCTATGAAGGCCCCATAGAATGGCTCCACATAGCGGCCCAATCGTTCATTGGCTTCGATGGGCCCACAGAACGGTCCCATTTGTCATTGGCTGCACCGGCCACACAATCAGGTAAAACGGGGCCCACAAGTCAGCGAGAGACAGATGGCTGGTCTTCCATGTATTACAGCCCCACCTGTCAGCATGTAACAGTCGAGGCGATGTAACGTAACGCTCAACACAGGACCCACCCAATGCGGTCCCACCTGTCAGCATGTAACGGTCAAGCCTTTGACTTGACGGCATCCACCAGTTCGAGCGCATGTGAGGGTTTCAGAATGGTGGGAGGGGAAAATTGAGGAAAAACTAAGCGGATGGGGAAAACTGAGTACAACTAACGAACTAGGGGCACGAAAATAGAAATCCCTATTTTATTCCCATCAGATGTTTTGCACAGCTATAGGTGAAACCAAAATCCCTAAGCCCTCTCTCTCCATCATCTCCAACAACAAAAGACAGCAAACTCTTGGTCCGGTAAAACACAAAAAGTATTCTAAAACTCCCGAAGGTCCGTTAAAGTAACTTCACTACGCTTTGTTCTTCTCGAGGATTCGATAAATCTAGGTCTACTAGGGAAAAGGGCTATGCTACATCCGTAATCCGGATCAAAGGTATCACAAACCTGAAAGCAACTTTCAAGCATGACACAAATAACCATGACATGCAGGACACGTTGGCACTCTTTGACAGGATGAGGGATGGAGACAAAGTTTTCTTCTACAAAATAAAGCTTGAAAAAGAGGATAGAGTTGAGGACATATTCTAAGTAGATGGGGCAGCGCGTCGCACATACAAGGCATGCTACCACGATGGCATACTGTTCGACACAACGTACCTAACAAACAAATACAAGATGTCATGTGCTCCGTTCAAAGGGATACACAATCATGGGTAGTCGATATAGCTAGGGTATGGATTCGTCTGACAGGAGCTAAGCAACAACTTTCTATGGCTGTTCCAAATGTTCAAACTCGCGATGGGAGAAATTACACCAAAGAATATAATTACTAATTAGGACACTATCATGAAAACAACTATCGATGCTATTTCCCTGGGTGCAAACCATAGGAACTGCAGATGGCATGTCATTCAGAATGAAACAGAAAAACTTGGAAGTTTTATGGCCAAACATCCTGAGCTTCTGAAAGCATTCAATGCATGTGTCAATAGCAGCTTGACACTAGAGGAATTCAAGACAAATTGGATAGCCATGATACAAGAACATGGGATAGAAGACAATGTGGATCAGTTTAGGCCGTGGGAATAGAGAAAAATATGGGTACCATCATACTTCATGCATAACTTCTACCCCTTCCTACAGACCATGGCGAGAAGCAGAGGATTCAATGATGTCCTCAAGTGTTATGTCAAGCGGAGTAATACCCCTTTTGAGTTTGTGCAGTAGCACATGTCAATCCAAGACAAAGTTATGAATGCCGAGCTAAAAGCAGAGGCAGGTACTACTCTAACAGACCCAGATTGGTGGTGTGGAAACACAATGGAGAGACAGATGGCAAAATCCTACACAAGGAACATTTTCAACAGGTTTTAGAATGAGTTGCCAAAGAGCTTAATGTACCAATGTGACCACCAAAATGGATACTGGTTCTAGCTGAGCATAACAGGTCTGCCAGTCAAGCACTATGGATACAGAGACTACGATGTGTTCGCAAACTGGGAAGAAAATACCTACTCATGCAATTGCTACAAATTTGAGCATGATGGTGTGTTGTGATGTCATGTCATAAAAGTAATGACAGAACTCAAATGTCACCAAATTCCAGAAGCTTACATACTGAATAGATGGACATGGGACACAAACTATTTTGGGAGAAAAAGAGGGCACACATAATCCCGACAAGCAGCAAATGCCATAAGATGCAACGAATATGATGATGTTTGCATCATACATGGATGAATTCGGAAAAATGTGCAAGGTGAGATTGAAGACGGATGATGGGAAAAATATAATCTGCGCACACTTGAAAGCAATGAAATAAGAACTAAACATGATAACAAAGAGAGATCAAAAGAAAGTAGAAGAAGCCAAAGAATAAGAGATTACTATGATGTTGTCTAGTGCTCCTAACATGCGCGTGCCACCAAAAACAACTGCCCAACCAACTACGCAGCATGCAAGAAGCTACCAGGGGGACGATCCAGCTGCAAGCACCCCGAGATCACACATTCATCCAACAAGCGCATAGATAACCCACCACTATCAGTCAAAAAAGGGCGATCGTATGAGATAGCCAATAAAAACTCACTCGACCTTGCTATGAAGAAAGTTAGGCATTGCATCTTCTACAACTCAACAGAACACAACAAGAAGAAGTGCAAGGTAATACTAAAGTTGGCTGGATGCGCACCTCACTGAAAGACTAAGTAGTTTCCATATTTTTCACATTTTTAAAGATATCCCTACCTTGTAAAATACTATGTATTTGATCTTGACTTTTTAAGTACAACATATGATTTGATTGAAAAAAAATGTGAACATGTGTATTCACATGTTTGTTTTTGTTGTGATCCGTATTTTGGGTATGAAGTAACCACATGAAGAAATAAAAAGTTAACCTTAACCTATTGCTAAAATTATCCACCATGTATAGCAAACGATATCCTTAACCTACTACTAAAATTACATGTATAGAAAAAGTTATCCTTAACATACTACTAAAATTATCCACCATGAATAGAAAAAGTTACGCTTAACATATTGCTGAAATTATCCACCATCAATAGCAACAGTTACCATTGCTATGCAATGGAATTACCCCAGCACCTAGCTGGGAAGTTAACACACTTATGAATCAGAAGTTATCCTCTGAATAGTGCTACAGTTATCCACCAAATATAACAAAAGTTACACGTGTTATACTATTCAAGTGATCAATCAAGGAGAAGCACCATATTTGTCCCACACTAGCACAAAAGAATAAGCAAGTGTTTTTTTGTTGTGATCCATCTTTTGGGTATGAAGTTACCACATGGATGCAACATAAATTACCCTTGTCCTACTGCTAAAGTTATCCACCAAGTGTAGCATAAGTTACCATGGATGTGTAGTAAAGATAAATCATGCAAAAAAAACTATATAGTTACCAGCACAAAAAACTAAAAATAACAAAAGCGGTACCTCAAAGGATGATATTATCTTTCAAAAGTGATCTCCAGTTCTTGAGAATATTTTGGGGATGATTCAACCACAAAGATGTTAGCTTTATCTTCAATACTAGTATCATATCTTGAAAAATCATAAAAACGATGCTTCCATTACACAATTCAAGGAATTTAAGCATGAAGAAGCCATAGTCAGTGCTGATAACAAAACAAAAAAAGTTAAAAAATGTAAAATAATTAAATAGGAAAGCTCATACATAAAATAGAAGAAAACACAAAAATTAACCTGGTGGTTTGCTTTGGAACAGGAACATACATAAACTCATCGAGGATTTGATCAGCACTATAGTATTCTTAATTGTTCCAAGCTATTGCAGAACTGGGAAGGATAGCTACAAGGAAAACAATAATATGTTAGTAAAAATCTGGAAACAGTTATCCACCCATATGAGCCAAGGTTATGATCCCCTAATAACCAAAGTTACCAACCAGAGTGCAACAAAATTATCTTATGCCAGCAAAAAAGGCAATAACGTACCAAATCTTTGTGACTGAGCTTATATTTGTCATCTCGTTTGAAGACCCTATGCACAAGATTACTTTTGAAATTTCCCTCCATAGGATACTTTGTCACAAGATATGAAAAAATAACTTTATTAGGTGGGCATGTATCTTGCAATACGAAAATACTGATGTCACAAACAGTGTTTGAGAGCTCACCATCTGGCATAACACTCAGCAAGTTCACCAATATTCACATCTATGATCATAATTCGAGAGCTGCACCAAAATGATAGAAACCAAGCAACAACCAATCAATACAGAAAACAAAAATAAGTTATCCACCCATAAGTGTATGAGTTACCATCCACAGATAGTAGAAGTTACACACCAGACAGAGTTAGTGTTACCCACCTGGAAAATTAAAATATAGTGGTAACTAAAAATCATACCCCTTAATCTTCAACTTCTTTTCCTTCATATGGTGTACGATAACCTTGTTGTACAATGAATCTTCCTCTTCGGAAGTGGAAATGAAAGAGAATGAATGAAGATGAACCCTTGATGGATGCTTAAGTCTCACAGTATGAATACATATTCTTGGTGTAGTAGTGCCAATAACTATAATAGGTGCAGTTGTGCTACTGACAGGTGTCGGGGTTGAATAATCATAGATATCTACATAAAACATAAGAGGAAAAAAAAGCAATGACCAGAAAATACAATACATCAGGAAAAAGAGGTAAAGATAACTACCTTTCACATCATTGTCAATATGGTCGCATTTATGTTTATCTTTTGCATATGTGTAAGCCCCTTCAACACCAAGCTTATCAGTCAATAGATCATCATGAGAAATAACAATATTTTCATCCTTTGCGGGCAATTTTCTCTTATCACAACCAAATGATTGGTTATCCACTACAAAAAGAAAAGGGACAAAAGGGAATATAGAAATGAAAAGGTGGAAAATTGTGTGCCCCACGTGGACAAATAGTACCACCACATAAAATAAAAGAAATAAAAATATAAGAAATACATAAATAAGGTATTCAGAAAAAAGAATACAACAACAAGCACAAACAGGATAGTTTATATGCATCACACGAGCATACAATATCATCGAATTTACATAACACATTGTTCCACGAAACTAACACAAAGCATAACCACCTAGATTAAAACCACTTAGAGATACAAGTAACACGACATTAGTGAAACCTCCATGGATAGGATGCCAACCAAACTACTAAAAGTAAACAAAACCCATCCCCCCAAGCGAGCTAACTACGATCTTCAGATTGATATTTCATGGGCTCAATAATTTAGTTAGAGACACCACTACAATCCTTACCATCGGAAACCTTGTTCGGTAGGTTGAATATGTTAACATATGCATAAAGTGTGTCTACATATCATCTAAAGGGTTACAAGAAAACATGATGTACTATCAAGTAGTATACATGTATGATAGTGAACAAAGAAAATTATCAGCCTATATTAAATGAAGTTACAAACCTATATACACTAAATTTACCAGGCTATATAAGGTGAAATTACCATGATATATAGATTCAAGTTACCAGCCTATATACATAAAGTTACCAACAAAAAACATGAATGTTGAAAACGGTAGCAGCACATTTGCATTAAAAAAGAATTACCACACGCAACAACATAAAGGTTACCAGTCTAAGAAAAGTAAAGTTACACAGTACATGTGACATATGATATCCCACCAATGAAGGGAAATTAAAAATAGAAGCATGTAAAGACATAAATAAAAAACAGAAATAAAATCAAAAGGTGCATAGTTGTGCATTTGTAAAAAGTATGACACATAAAACATATTAAACTACGTGTTAAATTATTTGAGGTTAGTTTAATTACAAGTGGTAGGAGACGGTGCTCAAGTGTAATGCCTCGAATCTGGTCTGTGCAGATCTTAGCATTTCCCGCCAAAACCCGCATAGAAGCGATTCAAAGACACGCACCAAACACTTTCGTGTGGGTAGGATTTGATTACAAGTAGTTACATCATAGTAGTTTACAACAGAGTCCACAAGAACTTATATATACAACAACAACTCAATGAGTCAAGAATACAAGTGATACAAATCATAAAGAAAGCCCAATAGTATCCGAGTACGAATAAGATGCAAATGGGACTAAGAGTCCTAAAGAATAACCAAGCGGTGTCCATAAACCCTGCCCATGACAAGCCGGAAGGGTAACCTTGCTAACGTCATCAATCATATACCTGTTAAGCCAAAAGGGTGCCAGCAAAGGGCAATGAAAAACAGAAAGAGAGCGGTCAGTACTTAGACCACTACACGACGAGTCTAGAATTCGGCGGTCCTCGCCTACATAGGTATGGTGTGCTGAGCGATAGCAAAGCTTGCACTAACTAACTTATAGAGACACGCTACAACTTCGTATATTAGAGCGGGATAAGAGAGCGCTATATGGTAACAATAATATAACACCAGGCATAACCCATCCGAAGATTTTCCCCTCAAATACCAGTCGTGGAAGTCCTCTTGTGGAACACACACGGTGGCAATTTTAATTAAGCAGGTATTTAGTTGATAAGGCTAATTACTAATCATATTATTAGAGGCAAACCATTAGTGGCATTGTCTATGATCATGACACCGTACTCCTAAGGCATCCATAACTGTGGACACACGACTTCTCAAAAATATTTACCCTATAGGAGTGCACTACTGTACCCAAACACATGATCAATCCTTCAGGCAACATATTACGCGTGCCGTCCGAATCTCACAACAAGAACTATCACATAACTACGCGTGTATCCAGAGGTATCACCTACTGTGGGGAACCAACCCAGAGGTATGACGATTCTTAAGGAAGGCACAATGTTCGCGTCTACTGATGGATCGGGCCCTGCGGGATAACTTGTACACACCGTGGGTGCCGCCACCTCGTACCGCAATTTATGTATGCAAGCCATGTAAATCTACCAAAATATCAAGTCCGAAGACATATTCAACTCACCCATATCCGAGGACATATTATGTGTATGCACCAAATGAAAAAACAATTGTGTGACCCTCTTGATAAAGGAATAGCACCGGTAGGTGGGGGATCCTAGGGGCCCCACGTTTGTTAGCATTATCAACTCAGAACTAGCATCGTAGAACAAACAGTTTCTAGGTCGGCTCAAGCAGTTCCCAAAGGTGGTCCTGGCCGGGGCCTTAACATTAGGTGAAACCATAACCATAACCAACATCAGCAATTTAATAATCATGGTATCAACCATATCCGGATATCACCGTTCACCTGTATGAGAGCGGTACTAAGCATGCCTACGACTCGCAAGGGTAAAACTAGCTACTCAAACGAAGTTAATAGGATAACGAAGGCAATATAGTAGAGCAGGTAAATAAAGGAACGGAACTAAAGCATCAACAATAAGGATAGAAATAGATCAAAAAAAGGTAGTAAAGACTATAAATACAAAATAGGTAGAAGGGTAGAATGATCGCCTGCGAGACAAAAACGGTGACCGAAGGTTTGGAGCATCTCGCATTGACTCATCGTCCTATCCGGTGAAGAAGCAAAACACTAGAAAGAACAATCGGTGCAATATTTAATACTACGGCGGAAGATCCAGCATGTTTATGATATGATGCATGACATGACAAAGTGTGATGCAATTAGGCAATATTAAGCGGAATCAGGATCCCTGTGATTAAATAGAAGGTTCATGTTTTTTAGGTACCCCGCAATTTAAATGTTGTATTAATAAGACAAAACATGGTATCGATGTGCTACACAAATTAAATAGAACCGGGGCAAGACAAATCGCAACATATTCCATATTTATTTGGTAGATGAATCGCCATTTAACCCCCAACAACAACATATGTATGCAAACATGATTGATTTAATATGCAATGAGTTTAATATGGTAAATTTATAAAATAAGGGCTCGTATAGAGGTCACACGTTTAGGGTCGAAGATCTTGGGGTTCGATGGGGTTTGGGTTTGCTCTTCGAGTCCGTGATGGAGAACTTGTAGTTCCACGAAGAAGACCTTGGTGTTCCATGTTGATGACCTCAGGGTTACGAATTTTTGTTCAGTGGCAAACTACAATCGATGTAGATGGTCTTCGAGTGGCCTCACATGAGGTGGCTATGTCAAGCTTTGGTTCCTCGGTATCTTGTCTTGCAGTAACTAGACCGACCGGTAGAAGTACTTGTCCAGATCCGAGACTTGCGTGGAGAGATGGGACATGGTCAGGAACATATAGTGAGAGAAAGCCACACAAAAACTTGAGTAGAAGACCACCCAGATGCATACACCGAGACAAGGAGCCAGCGCTGGCAGCAAGGTCATGCGGATGCGCGGACACGCTAGACCGGAGGCCAAGATGAGGTGCCCGACGTGGCCAGTGATTAAGCAGCCGAGACGGGCAGAGGTCACCAGAGAGGGTGTAGACAAGCTTGCGGCTAGAGGCGGACGCCGACGACGTAGAGACGTGGGTGGCGCGCTTGGGGTAGCGGCCGGAGCCAGAGGAGTTGTGGTGGCTATACAGTAACAATAAACATCGCTCACCCTCCTTCTTGCTTACCGACGAGAAGGCGGAATAACAACCCATCCGTTGGCAGTTTTATTAACCATTCCATGAGTGTTGCAGTATTTACTAGTCATTTCTTGGTCAAATTAAACGTAGTACTTTAGTTATGCTTGTCTATGATCAAGAAACTATGCTCCATGTCATCCATAACCACGGACACAGCTTTCAGAAAGATTTACCCTACAGGGGTGCACAAATAGCAACACACACACGATCAACCTCGGGAAGAACCAAATAAAATGCAACGAAGCCTCACGACAATGCATTCACATGATTCATAAATTATTTCGGGGGGCACCCCACTAAGTTACCCACAACAAAGTTGGCCGACTCTGAGACAGACCCAGGGTTTGCATCAATGGTTGTAAACGGCTGGGAACCCGAAAGTGTGACTGGGCTTGTCGATACCACGAAAACATTCTGCATTACAAAACAGTACAAGCGCTCCACGCGCAATCGTAAATGAAGTAGTAAAGCATGGCATAAGTACATGATAGTAATAAATCCCCAAACTAGTTTGTGACCCTGAGAAATAAAGTGGGAATCAAGATCAGGCGAAGAGGGATCCATAGAGTCTCCCGTATGTGGATAGTACAGATAGTCAAGGAACATGAATCAAGTACTTAGAGTCCTACTAGACACAAGTGAGCTTAAAGAACCAAATAACAGATAATGCTCACTGATGCTCTTTCATTAGTTCTCCCATTACTATTTAGATTAAGTTATTTTGGTACCTCGTTATCCAAAGACTCGCACAAACCCTACACATGCAATTCTATGACTCGCATGGCTCAAAAAACTCCTGCAGTAATAGCTTATGGGATGGAGGTACAAGGTTCGGTGGGGTTTAAAAGTAAAGGCTATGCAATACTTGTGATTCAATTTAATGCAACCTCTACTCAATGATGCATGAGTAAGATAGAAGCATAGATACTATATGTATGCAAGCATGGGGAATTGCTTGCCTGGCAGTTCAGTTATGGAATAAGAAAGATCCGGGTTATACTCCTGAGGCTCCTGGTATTCTCCTTGCTCAGTGTCTATCCGGATAAAAACCAAACACACAAGGGCCAAAATAAATACATTGCACAATCATATAAATGATATGCAACAAGCAAACAAGGTATGCCATGATGGAATGATGCACAATTGCATGTTATAACATAGCATGGCATGGGTGAGGTGTGAAAACAATAATAAAGCACTTTATTAATTTATTTAGTCATATTGTACTCTCATAAACAGTTCTGATTACTTAATATTTATATGATGCATGCTTCAATTCATATCATGGAATGCATAAGCAGAACAGGCTCATCGCGCTGATCGAATTAGACATATTATTGGTCGAATTTGGAATTACGGAATTAAAGTTATAGATTTATTAAGAAAAGGCATTTATTAGCATTTAAATAATTCCGAAATTTTAAATTTCTCAAAAATTATTTTGGATGGCACATTCATAATCCTCATGTTTTAGTCCCTAAACCTTGCAGTAATATCATATTTATATGATGCATGACATGGCGAAGACGCGATGCAACTAGGCAATATTAAGCGGAATCAGGATCCCGACAATTAATTAGATGGTTCATGTTATTTAGTTACCCGACAATTTAAATGTTGTATTAACAAAGCAAAACATGGCACCGGTTCGCTACACAAATTTAAATGGAGCCAATATAAGACTAGAAAAGTCGGCATATGGTCTCCATATTTAATTACGAGAAGAATCGACAAAGTACCCCCAAGCAATGAATATGTATGCAAGCATGAAAAATTAAATGCAACAAGTCAATATCATGTATTATAAAAATAGGGGTATCATAAAAGGGGATCACACATAGGGGACTCGCTGATCTTGGTCTTGGGGTTTGACGGGGTTTGGGGTTCGTTCTTAGGACTCTAAGAGCGGGGCTTCAGATCCGTGAAAGAGACCATGACGTGCCTAGGGTTTGGTCTTCGGGTTCCGGGAAGGAGATGTAACATCCCAAAACTTTAATCCAAGTTATCAAGATCCAAATCACCCAATTTAGGGTAAACAAAAACTTTTTCCCATTTAAAATATTTAAGCATGCATATGTGTGTTGCATTAAATAGTAATTGATTTGAATTGCCATGATTGTTTGTTATAATGGTTGTAAAATGACTCTAAGATGAATTCCACATCATCTAGATCATTCCCAAGAAAAAACCAAAGAAAAAGAAATCAAAAAGAATTAAATAATGGGAATGGTCACTTTTGCCATTTTAATCAACTAGCCCACTTTGGGTGTTCCTAGAACTCAATTTCAAACAGAAATAATTGTGGATCTTTGCACCCCTTGTTAATAAAAGTAGAGATATGCCAAGGCCCACTTTGTGATCTTCCAAAAACATTCAAACTCTAAATTTAAATGATAATTGAAAATGGAACCAAGTGTATGTATCAAGATCACACTTTTTCAAAAACCATCTAAATGAACTCCATTTGAAAATACCAAGCAACCAGAGATGCTTAAGCATCTGACAAACAACTCCACCAAATTTCATTTCAAAATTCAAAACTTGGTTTCTTTTGGCCATTTTGTCAAACACCTTATGAGCAGAATCAAACTGGCCTAACTATTACTGTTTTTGATCAAAAAGTGTCGAGCCATTTGAGCCACATTAACCCTCTTGGTCTCCCCCAGACCCAACCAGGTCATAACCAGCCCATCCCCTAGTCCCTAGTAGAAGTGGAACGCCACCCCGACGCCATGCTCGCCGGCCAACCGTGCACATGCCACAGGAGACCACCCGCCCCTCTCCGCCGCTCCAGGAAGCAAGGCGTGACCTCACCGCCGTCCCCTGTCCACCCCACGACCACTGCCACGCCCTGGACCACCGAAGCCAAGCCCCGCACTGAGCTCTCTGTGCCGCACTAGCGCATGCCATAGCGCTGACCCCGCTAGAGCGCCACACGCCGCGCCTCGACCACAGCCCGCGTGCGCCGCTCCGCCTTGACCACCTCTCCCCGCCAGACACGCCCGTACCCCGCCGCTCGACCCACAGTCGCCGGGAACCACGTCGAGCACTGCCTCTGTCTCTCAGAGCGCAAGACGCTCCCGACCGTAATCCACCTCCCCTAGCACCGCCATTAAGCCCTAGCTGACCGCCAGGGAACCACCCACCATCCGCCTACCTCGCCCACGCCGATAGCCCCCTGTGTCATCGTCACCGACGAGCTCCGCCCACACCTCTCTTCCGCCTCGCCGAGCCTATATAAGGGAGACTCCCGAGCATGAATTCCTCACACTCTCACACTCCAATCTCTCCACTAGTCCTTCCCCACCTCTAGCCGGAGCAGCTCGACCAGTCAGCCGCCGGAAATTTGCTGGAGATAGCCGCAACAGAGGAGGAGACGCCCCAGTCGATTTCGTCCACCTCCGGAGCTGACGCGACTTCGCCTGGACCCGTTGTCGTCTCCATGTTCAAACGCCCGCTTCGCCGCACACGCTGAAGCCCTGGTATGCCCCCATTGCATCCCCGCCGCATGCTAGGTTTCCATTTCGCTGGCGACGTATTCGTCGTCGACGATGAACGTGAGTTGTAGATCCTAGCTCTAATCCTACGGTCCACAATGCCCCGTACCACTTCGCGTTTAAGGAGCCACTGACATGCGGGACCCCCCTGTCAGCAGTCCTCAGCGCCGCAGAGTGAATCTGGGCCAGCCCATTTATTTCCCGCGCTCGCCCTGTGATTCAAATTAGGATTTTTCTTTTTAGACTTAAACTAGAATCTGTCCCTTAGTTTGAAAATCAATTCAGAGAGTTCTACAAGTCCAAATTGAGTGATTCCAATTTTGTTGGAAAGGTACTTTAAATCTCTAGCCAACCCCGTTGGATGTAAATCAATTAGAGTTATAGACCTCTCCTAGTAAAAATAACAAACAGAAGCTTTTCCACATTCAAACATTTTTATAAAATTAACCATAATAGCTTTTGAGTTGATTCCACCTCTCAAAAATCACTTTTAACGATACCTATCTGAATATGTAATAATATTAAGGTTTGCATGCAGTGACTTTGGACTAGTACCAAAATAATGCGAGATAGGCATTTCTAGTCACTTTAAATCATTAAATATTAAACTTAAACTTATTAAAATATGATCCAACCTTTAAATCACATTCCCATGTATTAGAATATGTGGTGATGACATGTGTCCACATGATCCCATATTTTAATTGGAGAATATTAAATCATAGTTAATTTCAATGAGTAGAAATTACTTTTCTCAAATAAAAAGAATGAAACTAGTTCATTAAACCTTGTGATGTTTGTGATGATGCTAGATCATCAAATAAGTGCCTTAGCGTGCTAAGTAGACTAGTTAAGTATTGTTTGGTGATTGTGTATTCCTTATGTATTTATAGACGGTAGTGCCGACCAAGCTTACGAAGAGGAGGAATTCTACCAAGAAGAGGAGGAAGAGAATTTCAACCACTGTACTGCACAAGGCAAGCCATTATTAACAATGAAAGCTAACCCTTGCAAGATAGATGACGTAAGCAAGATGCCTTAAGCATGCTTGGTTATACATTTTGAATTATACTAGCCCAAGTCTTATTTACAAGCTTTACTTTCCTTTAATTTACCAAAGTTCTTTATTTGTTTATAGATAGCATAAAAAGTATAAAACTTGGCCTATCTAGTTAGACTTAGATGTCATTCTATGGCATGAGATTCAAGATTAGTATCCTGCCTTAGTGAACACTCTTAACTTAGTAGTTTAGAGCTAAACCAAAACTTGATCACTTTAGATGGGAATACTTGGTGAAAATGATTATGAAAACCTTGGAATGATGAGTCATTCTATTGAGATGTTTTGACATGTGTTGAGAAACACAAATGATTTATGATGATGAAAATGTTGAGGCATGAGCCTTAGCCCTTTTATAAAAACTGATGGATGGGTTCGGATGTGATACCATTCCAAATTTACCGTACAACCACAATACCTGAATTGGGTAAGGCTTAGCCGGAATTGTATATGCATTAGTATTAGTTCCCTCGCGAGAGAGGTCTGAGCTGAGGCTACCTCTCAATGTTGTCCACCTATGTAGTGCCCAAGATGGCAGATGGCCATGGCTAGGAGGCCAGGCTCATAGGAGAGGTGCTTATACTAGGGTGTGTAATTGAAAGGTTATGTTTGATTATCCGCATACTAAGTATGATGATTCAGGGTTATCCCTGACGGATGTATTGGATCTTGTGGTGAAAGTGTACCACCTCTACAGAGTGTCAAACTATTCGAATAGCCGCGTCCACGGTAATGGACAGTTGGAGTGGCCATACTGTTCCATTGTCAGTTGTTTTCAAAATGACTTATGAAATGAATGATGAATCTTGACTTGACCACAACAGAGTTGTGACTATGAAACTAGCTTCCCAACTTAAGTGATTCTAGAATTTATTTTATCTATCTTTGTCTCTAAACTCAGCTTAGGTTTCAAACTTAACTTCCCAAATATACTTAGAGTTAGCATTCCTACTAGAACTACTTTACTTGTTAGTGATAGTTTGCGAGTACTTAAAGAGTACTCATGGCTTTGTCCCTGGCTATTCTCATGTCCAGACTATGAAGAGGACTACCAAGAGGAAGGACAGCAGGACGACTATGATAACTAGGATCATCTCCCATCGCCAGCATTGCCTGTGACCCTGAAGATGGACCCCACCTCTACGCTTATTATTTATTCTGCTGCTTGTTGTATTAAGACTGGATCATGAGATCCTTTATTCGTGTAAGACCTTATTATGGTTTATAATGGATGATGTACTGTGATATCCAATCTGTTATGTCTCACAAAAATGGTAATCCTAGGATTGCGATGTATGGCATAACAGGCATCTGGGATTAAAAATCCGGGTGTTGACAAGTTGGTATCAGAGCCATCCTGACCATAGGAGACCCTAGTTAGAATGGACGTCCGAACAAAAACTTAGTTTTAAAACCAAAGTGAGTATTTATGAAAACTTATTCCCTCTCTTATCCTTGGGATTCTTTCTCTCAAAAAAATACATGTTCCTCCAAATTCTTACATTCCTACATAAAATTTTTACCCCTTGATCACTTCACTAACTTTCTCATCCTTAATTCTTATAGATTTAGACCCAGTTCAGCAAGTTCTACCAGTTGGGCAACGGAGGCCAGCTGATCTTCGAGAGGGATCTTGACGCACTATCGGAGTACTTGGGACGCCCACATCTGGAATTCCTTGGAGCTCAACATCCTGGACCTCTAGGAGGAGACTTACAATGGCTAGTCACCGCTGATCTTCGAGGCAAGATAGAAGCACCAACGTCCGAGAGAATCCAGTTCTTCGTGAGAGAGAACAACTGGCTAGATGGATTAGCCAGGGCAATGCATGAAGCTCTCGCTCGTCTTTGCGCGTAGAATGTCAAATTGATCTAGGGAACCCGCTTTGCTCACTATGCAAGGCGTGATTCTATGGGAATGCCTCTAGAGATGCCAAGTCACCCGGAGTTAAAGCGTCAAGTGGAGAACCTTGACTTCCTGCTATACGACAGACAGAAGGAATTGGACAATGCTAGAGAGTACGCCAACCACAACCTCGCCATTGGCGCCCAGAAGGCCCAGACTTTCTCACTACTAGTCAAGGATCGTCAATCACTTCGTCGTCAACACGCAAACAAGGATCGCACCATCGACCGTTTTCTCAAGAAGGTGGCCGAACTCGAGAAGACCATCAAGGAGCAAGAAGCTCAGCTTGCAGCAGAGGAAGAAGAAGAGGAAGGTGAAGACATCCAAGGGGATATTGACTCCTACCTCAGCAATGATGATGACTATCTGGAGGATGATGCCATGGACTTCTACACCGACGATGATGACTCCGACTTCATCGATGATGAGTAGATGCACTAGAGCACTATCGTAGGAATGAGATGTATCGGTCCCATTGTATCGTAGCTCACAGAATGATTCTTAAAACCATCTGTTTTCCTTTGATGTTGTGGTGTGTGTGTGTTTGTATCGTGTGCTTGCTTGAATGAATAAAAAGAAGTTAGTTAAAACCTGAGTCAAACTCAAAGTTTAGCTTTTGAAGCCAAAACCATGAACCTTAGAACTTTCTCTCTTACCCCTTTATCTATCTCAATCTTCAGATGACTCGTGGAAACGAAGGAGGGAGCAGCTCATCGCAAGACCCAATGCTGCAGATTCTGCAGACACTCATTGCAGACCGTGAAGCTAGTAGGGTAGAGCGCCAAGCAAATCTAGCCACCCTGCAACAGATTGCCCAGATGGCTCACAACAATCAGAACCATGGAAATCAGGATCATCATGGATCCAAACTCAAAACCTTCCAGAATACCAATCCCCCAATCTTTAGCAAGTCTGTGGACCCATTGGATGTTGATGATTGGTTGCAAACAATGGAGAACAACTTAGAAGTAGCCGAAGTGGATGCCATCGAGAAAGTTCCTTTTGCCACCCACTATTTGGCAGGAGATGCAAGAGCATGGTGGAACAGCACCCGCACGATGAACCATGGTCAAGTGATGACATGGGAAGCCTTCAAAATCAAGTTTAGCCGCACCCACGTGTCGCGGGGTCTAGTCACCAGAATGAGAGATGAATTCAGAGAGTTAAAGCAAGGCAGAATGACTGTAGTGGAGTACCGTGACAGATTCTTGTCCCTCGCCAGGTATGCACCTGATGAGATCAACACGGAGGCCAAGAAGAAGGAGAGATTCCTGAACGGACTGCATGATGAGATGCAGACAGTTCTCGTCAACATCCATTTCGAGGATCTCGAAGAGCTATTCGACTCTGCCATTCAGATGGAAGGAAATATCAACCAAGCCAATGACAACCACAAGCGCAGAATGATGCACCAGAGTGGATCCAACCATGTTTAGAAGTATCGCCCCAACCCGTCTGCAGAATATGCTCCAAGGAACAATCGACCCCCGATGAATCGTCCAAGCTACCCCAACTGTAGTGGAGGAAATGTGAAGACTAGAGGGAACAACAACAACAACCCCGACAACTCCAACAATTTCCACCGTGCACCTACCAAGAGCAACAATGACAACAACAACAGCAACAACACTGCACCCAGAACTGGAAGCAACGTTGTGCCCGTGGCAGCAAAGGACAAGTCTCAGATTACTTGTTTCGAGTATGGAGTGAAGGGTCACTCCTCCAATGAGTGTCCCAAGAATATTGCCACCACTACCAATGTGAATGCCCCAGCTCAACAGCAGCGTCGTGTTCAGCCCGAAAGAAGATTCGCCCTAGGGAACCCTCATAACCGCAACGGCCGTCTCTTCCACATGAACGCCGAAGAAGCCCAAGAAGCGCTAGATGTAGTGGCGGGTATGTTTTCTATCAACTCAGTTTTAGCAAGAGTGTTATTTGGTTCTGGAGCATCACACTCATTTGTCACCGAAGAATTTGCATGCACTAGTAATATTCACCCAACCAACTTGAAGCATGTCATGATAGTTCAAATCCCTGGTTCAACTACTAAAGCTAGAAAAATTTACAAAGCTGTGCCTATCAGAATACATGTGATAGATTTTTATGCCAATCTAATAGTACTTGGAACCAAAGGTTTGGAAGTAGTACTAGGAATGGATTGGATGTCGAAGCATAAAGGATTGTTAGACTATGCCAAGAAAGCCATCACCATGACCAGTAGCTCTGGAGTATCAGTAGAGCATGTATCTGAATCCTTACCTCGTCAATTCAAGTGCAACAAGAGTCCAGCCCTACCCACCATAGACCAAGTCAGAGTAGTCTGTGAATACCCCGATGTATTCCTAGATGAATTTCCCGGTATGCCCCCGGATAGGGATATTGAGTTCATTATTGAACTAATTCCCAGAACCGGACCCATAGCTCAGAGACCCTATAGCATGAACCCCTCAGAGTTAGTGGAATTGAAGAAGCAGCTGGATGCTATGTTGGCAACAGGCTTCATTCAACCAAGCACATCACCATGGAGATCACCTGTGTTATTCATCGACAAGAAGGATGGAGGCAACCATTTGTGCACAGATTACATGAAGCTGAATGACATCACAATCAAGAACAAGTACCCATTGCCCAAGATAGAGGATCTATTTGATCAGTTGACTGGTGCCAGAGTGTTCTCTAAGATCGATCTTAGGATTGGTTATCACCAACTTAAGATTCGTGCAACGGATATTCCAAAGACCGCCTTTACTACCCGTTATGGATTATACGAGTATACGGTCATGTCTTTTGGATTAATCAATGCCCTTGCTTATTTCATGAATCTCATGAATAAGATATTTATGAATTTTTTAGACAAGTTTGTCATTGTGTTTAACGACGATATTATTATCTACTCCAAGTCAGAAGAAGAGCATGAGCAACATCTCAGAATCATCCTTGAAACCTTGAGAGAGCATCGGTTGTATGCCAATTTCAGCAAATGTGAGTTTTGGCTGAAGGAAGTAGGATTCCTAGGACATATTGTGTCAGCCGGAGGAGTCGCTGTTGATCCCGCCAAGATCAAAGATGTTGAAGCATGGGAAGCTCCAACCACTCAAACCCAATTCCGTGCATTGCATTGATTAGCGGGATATTACCGCAAGTTCGTTGAAGGATTTCGAGCATCGCAAGACCGATGACCCAATTGTTGAAGAAGGACAAGAAGTTTGAATGGACCGACGAATGTGAAGCAAGTTTCCAAGAGCTCAAGTAGAGATTAATTTCAGCCCCAATATTGATCATGCCAGATATCAAGAAGCCATTTGATGTGTTGTGATGCATCCAAGATTGGTCTCGGATGTGTAATGATGCAAGAAGGCAAAGTCATCGCCTATCTGTCTCGACAACTGAAGCAGCATGAGCAGAACTATCCTACCCATGATCTTGAGTTAGCAGCCATAGTTTTGGCATTGAAGACATGGCCTCATTACCTTATGGGTAATCGCTGTGAGATTTACTCGGATCACAAAAGCTTGAAGTATATTTTCACCCAGAAGGAGCTGAATATGAGGCAAAGTAGATGGATAGAGTTAATCAAGGATTATGACCTTGACATTCACTATCACCCGGGCAAAGCCAATGTGGTAGCGGATGCTCTTAGAAAATTGCCGTGTAGATTAAACACCATGATCAAATAAACCCAGCCAAGTTTACATGAAGAGCTGGAGAAGTTTAGAACTGATCTAGTTAGCAAAGGATTCTTAGCTAGCATTGAACTTCAACCCGCGTTGATCAGTAAAATCAAGGAAGCCTAGAAGGGAAATAAAAGTATCGACGGAATCAAACATCGTATTGGTACAGGAAAGGTACCTGGATTCACTGACGACGAAGAAGGATTTTTGTGGTACAAAGGACGTATCTGTGTGCCAGCAGATTCGGAGCTGAAGCAGATTATCATGCAAGAAGCTCATGATACTCTTTATTCTATCCACCCCGGAGGAACAAAGATGTATCAGGATTTGAAAGAGCAATTTTGGTGGCACAAGATGAAGAGAGAAATCAGAAGCTACATAGCCAAGTGTGATATCTGTCAAAGAGTCAAGGCGGAACATCAGAGACCCGCAGGAATGTTGCAACCATTGCAGATTCCGGAATGGAAATGGGATTCCGTCGGAATGGACTTTATCACCGGTTTGCCTACTTCTAGTAGGGGAAATGACTCAATCTGGGTCATCATTGATAGACTGTCCAAGGTAGCTCATTTTATACCTGTCAAGACAACCTACCAGAGTTCAAAGCTAGGAGAGTTGTACATTGCCAGAATTGTTAGCCTGCATGGAATCCCTAAGACCATAGTATCGGATCGAGGAACCCAATTTACCTCGAGATTTTGGCAGAAAGTCCAAGAAGGATTAGGAATCAAATTGAATTTCAGCACAGCTTATCACCTGCAAACTGATGGACAGACTGAAAGAGTCAACCAAATCCTAGAGGATATGTTGAGAGCTTGTGTGTTGGAGTACGGATCAAAATGGGAAAACTGTCTGCCTTTCGCAGAATTCTCATACAACAACAGTTATCAAGCCAGTTTGCAAATGGCCCCATTTGAGTTCCTATACGAAAGAAAGTGCCATACCCCTTTGAATTGGTCGCAAGTAGGAGAGAGTCAGATTTTTGGACCCGAGATCCTACGAGAAGCCGAAGAGAAGGTTCACAAAGTCCGTGAGCATCTCAAGACCGCCCAATCCAGACAGAAGAGTTATGCTGACAAGAGAAGGATGACTTTCAATGTTGGAGATTTTGTGTATCTCAAGGTTTCACCATTAAAGGGAACCCAACGTTTTAGTTTGAAAGAAAAGTTAGCCGAATCGTCGAGGAGAAGTATCTTATCAACTGGAACTACCTGAGGAGATGTCAGCCATCCACAATGTGTTCCACATCTCGTTACTTCGCAAATACCTAGAAGTACCGGAGAAGACCGAAGTTTTCAAGAACATCGATCACCGAGCCATTGATATTAACAAGGATCTGACGTATCAAGAAGTAGTCATCCGTATCTTGGAAGAAGCTTCCGGAACTACCAGAACCCGGAGTATCAAGTTTCTCAAGATCCAATGGAGCAACCATATCGAAGAAGAAGCCACTTGGGAGCGAGAAGATTATATTAGGACCGAGTTCCCAGATCTCTTTAGTTCCTAGTTTTCTTTCTTAAATCTCGGGACGAGATTTTGTTTAAGGGGGGAAGGTTTGTAACATCCCAAAACTTTAATCCAAGTTATCAAGATCCAAATCACCCA
Source organism: Avena eriantha (assembly GCA_910589775.1). NCBI lineage: Eukaryota > Viridiplantae > Streptophyta > Magnoliopsida > Poales > Poaceae > Avena > Avena eriantha. The sequence goes on along the minus strand of OU342746.1, from coordinate 93,835,959 downwards.
ATTTAGGGTTAACAAAAACTTTTTCCCATTTAAAATATTTAAGCATGCATATGTGTGTTGCATTAAATAGGAATTGATTTAAATTGCCATGATTGTTTGTTCTAATGGTTAATGACTCTAAGATGAATGCCACATCATCTAGATCATTCCCAAGCAAAAACCAATGGAAAAGAAATAAAAAAGAATTAAATAATGGGAATGGTCACTTTTGCCATTTTAATCAACTAGCCCACTTTGGGTGTTCCTAGAACTCAATTTCAAACAGAAATAATTGTGGATCTTTGCACCCCTTGTACAAGTAGAGATGTGCCAAGGCCCACTTTGTGATCTTCCAAAAACATTCAGACTCTAAATTTAAATGACAATTGAAAATGGAACCAAGTGTATGTATCAAGATCACACTTTTTCAAAAACCATCTAAATGAACACCATTTGAAAATACCAAGCAACCAGAGATGCTTAAGCATCTGACAAACAACTCCACCAAATTTCATTTCAAAATTCAAAACTTGGTTTCTTTCGGCCATTTTGTCAAACACCTTGTGATCAGAATCAAACTGGCATAACTATTACTATTTTTGAACAAAAATTGTCGAGCCATTTGAGCCACATTAACCCTCTTGGTCTCCCCTAGACCCAACCAGGTCATAACTAGCCCATCCCCTAGTCCCTAGCAGCAGTGGAACGCCACCCCGACGCCATGCTCGCCGGCCAACCGTGCACACGCCAAGGAGACCACCAGCCCCTCTCCGCCGCTCCAGGAAGCAAGGCGTGACCTCAGCGCCATCCCCTGTCCATCCCACGACCACTGCCACACCCTGGACCACCGAAGCCCAGCCCCGCACTGAGCTCTCTGTGCCGCGCCAGTGCACGCCATAGCACCGACCCTGCCCGAGCGCCACATATCGTGCCTCGACCACAGCCCACGCGCGCCGCTCCACCTTGACCACCTCACCCTGCCAGACACGACCGTACCCCGTCGCTCGACCCACAGTCGCGGGGAACCACGTCGAGCACCGCCTCTGTTTCTCAGAGCGCAAGATGCTCCCGACCGTAATCCACTGCCCCTATCACCGCCATTAAGCCCTAGCTGACCGCCAGGGAACCATCCACCGTCTGCCTACCTCGCCCACGCTGATAGCCCCCTGTGCCGTCGTCACCGACGAGCTCCGCCCACACCTCTCTACCGCCTTGCCGAGCCTATATAAGGGAGCCGCCCCAGCACGAATTCCTCACACTCTCACACTCCCCTCTCTCCACTAGTCCTTTCCCACCTCTAGCCAGAGCAGCTCGAGTAGCCAGCCGCCGGAATTTAACTGGAGATAGCCGCAGCAGAGGAGGAGATGCCCCCGTCGATTTCGTCCACCTCCGGAGCTGCCGTGACTTCGCCTGGCCCCGCCGTCATCTCCACGTTCAAACGCCCGCCTCGCCACACTCGCTGGAGCCCTGGTATGCCCCCACTGTAACCCCGCCGCATCGCTAGGTTTCTGTCTCGCCGGCGACGTGTTCGTCGTCGACGATGAACGTGAGCTGTAGATCCTAGCTCTAATCCTACGGTCCACAATGCCCTGTACCGCTTCGCATTTAATGACCCACTGACAGGCAGGACCCCCCCTGTCAGCAGTCCTTAGCTCCGTGGAGTGAATCTGGGCCGGCCCATTTATTTCCCGCGCTGGCCCTGTGATTCAAATTAGGATTTTTCTTTTTAAACTTAAACTAGAATCTGTCCCTTAGATTGAAAATAAATTAAGAGAGTTCTACAAATCCAAATTGAGTGATTCCAATTTTGTTGGAAAGGTAATTTAAATCTCTATCCAAGCCTGTTGGATTTAAATCAATTAGAGTTAGATACCTCTCCTAGTAAAAATAACAAGACAAAAGTTTTTCCACATTCAAATATTTTTATAAAATTAACCATAATAGCTTTTGAGTTAATTCCACCTCTCAAAAATCACATTTAACCATACCTATCTGAATATGTAATAATATTAAGGTTTGAATGCAGTGACTTTGGAATAGTACCAAAATAATGCTAGATAGGCATTTCTAGTCACTTTAAATCATTAAATATTAAACTTAAACTTATTAAAATGTGATCCAACCTTTAAATCACATTCCCATGTATTAGAATATGTGGTGATGACATGTGTCCACATGATCCCATATTTTAATTGGAGAATATTAAGTCGTATTTAATTTCAATGAGTAGAAATTACTTTTCTCAAATAAAAAGAATGAAACTAGTTCATTAAACCTTGTGATGTTTGTGATGATGCTAGATCATCAAATGAGTGCCTTAGCATGCTAAGTAGACTAGTTAAGTATTGTTTGGTGATTGTGTATTCCGTATGTATTTATAGACGGTAGTGCCGACCAAGCTTACGAAGAGGAGGAATTCTACCAAGAGGAGGAGGAAGAGAACTTCAACCACTGTACTGCACAAGGCAACCCATCATTAACAATGCAAGCTAACCCTTGCAAGATAGATGACCTAAGCAAAATGCCTTAAGCATGCTTGGTTATACATTTTGACTTATACTAGCCCAAGTCTTATTTACAAGCTTTACTTTCCTTTAAATAACAAAGTTCTTTATTTTGTTTATAGATAGCATAAAAAGTATAAAACTTGGCCTATCTAGTTAGACTTAGATGTCATTCTATGGCATGAGAAGAGTAGTATCATGCCTTAGTGAACACTCTTAACTTATTAGTTTAGAGCTAAACCAAAACTTGATCACTTTAGATGGGAATACTTGGTGAAAATGATTATGAAAACCTTGGAATGCTGAGTCATTCTATTGAGATGTTTTGACATGTGTTGAGAAACACAAATGATTTATGATGATGAAAATGTTGAGGCATGAGCCTTAGCCCTTTTATAAAAACTGATGGTTGGGTTCGGATGCGATACCATTCCAGATTTACCGTACAACCACAATACCTGAATTGGGTGAGGCTTAGCCGGAAGTTCATATGCATTAGTATTATTTCCCTCGCGGGAGAGGTCTGAGCTGAGGCTACCTCTCAATGTTGTCCACCTATGAAGTGCCCAGGATGGCAGATGGCCATGGCTGGGAGGCCAAGATCATTGGAGAGGTGATTATACTAGGGTGTGTAATTGAAAGGTTATGTTTGATTATCCGCATACTAAGTATGATGATTCAGGGTTATCCCTGATGGAAGTATTGAATCTTGTGGTGAAAGTGTGCCACCTCTGTAGAGTGTCAAACTATTCGAATAGCCGCGTCCGCGGTTATGGACAGTTGGAGTGGCCATACTGTTCCGTTGTCAGATGTTTTCAAAATGACTTATGAAATGAATGATGAATCTTGACTTGACCACAACAGAGTTGTGACTATGAAACTAGCTTCCCAACTTAAGTGATTCTAGAACTTTATTTTATCTTGCTTTGTCTCTGAACTCAGCTTAGGTTTCAAACTTAACTTCCCAAATAAACTTAGAGTTAGCATTCCTACTAGAACTACTTTACTTGTTAGTGATAGTTTGCGAGTACTTAAAGAGTACTCATGGCTTTGTCCCTAGCTATTCTCATGGCCAGACTATGAAGAGAACTACCAAGACGAAGGACAGTAGGATGGCTATGATAACTAGGATCATCTCCCATCGTCAGCATTGCCTGTGACCCTGAAGATGGACCCCACCGCTACGCTTATTATTTATTCTGCTGCTTGTTGTATTAAGACTAGATCATGATATCCTTTATTCATGTAAGACCTTATTATGGTTTGTAATGGATGATGTACTGTGATATCCAATCTGTTATGTCTCAAAAAAATGGTAATCCTGGGATTGCGATGTATGGCATAACAGGCATCTGGGATTAAAAATCCGGGTGTTGACAGGAGAGCTCGGTGTTCTGAGGGGTTCAGGCTCCGTCTTCGGGTCCGAGATGGAGAACTTGTAGTTCCATGGCAAAGATCTTCAGGTGTTCAATGTCAATCTTGTAATCATCGTCGGCATAGTCTTAGAATAGCCACACAAGGTTCCCACAGTGACATCAGTCGATGCCGTGTGGCTTCGAGGTCATTTCATTCCTCGTCATGAAGATCATGTTGGGACTGGAGGCAACAAACTGATGTACCTGGGTCTTTGGCTGCACAACACTGGAATGGTCACGGACACATCTTAACATGTTGAATAAAAGAGTAACATAGGGAAGCCACATGGCTCAACATGGTTCTGCTACAGACGCGATACGCGACGAGCACCTGCAGATGGAATCCACGGTAGACTTGATGCCACTAACGTTTTATAGCAGGGGCGGTCGGAGGCGCTACTGGAGGGGACTTGGTATGTGGCAAGGTGTTGTGGAGCCGACAAAAGAGTGCTCGTGTGAGGCGCGTATTGCGGAACATGGAGGCACGGATGATGGGCTCCTAGCGGCATGGTCCTTGAGCTGATCCTGCAGGGTATGCACAGACCTGAGGCGAACTGCATGGGTGAAACTGTGACATGGATAGAGGGCGGCACTCTGCAGTTGGCCGAGGTGGCTGAAAGGCAGAGGAGCATGACCAGACGCGGCATTGAGGAAGGTAGGGCCACGACCGTAGATGGAGGATGGCAGCACTCACAGGGGCGTGACCGGCGCTACATGAGGTCGAGGACGACCCTGGAGCGTCAGGCAGAGGCGAGACGAGTCCGCGGGGCTATGGCCGGAGATGGGCTAGTGCTGCGGCGCTGATCGAGGAGGCGGGGCTCGGCGAGATCCTGGAGGCGAGTGCGGAATGGGAAGCAAGGGCGACCGTGGCGGCAGCGGGCTCTGGCGACAGGGAGACGACGGCGTCAAAGGCTGCAGGTGGCGAAAGGACTCGCGGGAAGGCGAGGTGGTGGTGACTCTGCTCGGAGGAAGTAGAGGGCGCCGCAAGGAGGTCTCCGGTGAGGCCGAGCGGATAGAGGCAGCGATGATGGCCGGGTGAGGCGGTCAAGAGAGGCTCCGCGGGATGGCGTGGTGCTGTGTTAGTCGAAGGCCGGGGCGGATCGATGGAGAGTGGCAGTTGTAACATCCCAAAACTTAATCCAAAGTTAATCAAGATCAAATCTACCCAATTTAGGGTTAAGAAAAACTTTTGCTAAAATTTTTAAGCATGCATGTGTGTGTGCATTTAATTAGGAGTTGTTTTGAATTGCCATGTTTGAGTGATCTATTGATTGTAAAATGATTCTAAGGTGAATTACACATCATCTAGATCATTCCCAAACAAATCCGAAAGAAAAAGAAATCAAAAAGAACAAAATAAGGAAATGGTCATTTGTGCCATTTTAACTAACTAGGACACTTTGGGTGTTCCTAGGACTCAAATGCCAACAGATACAATTGTGGTTCTTTGCACCCCTTGCTAGTACAAGTAGTGATGTGCCAAGGCCCACTTTGTGATCTCCCAAAAACATTCAAACTCTAATTTCAAATGACATTTGAAAATTGAATCTAGTGTATGTATCAAGATCACACTAATTCAAAAACCACTCAAATGAACTCCATTTCAAAATCCCAAGCAAACCTAGATGCTCAAGCATAAGTTACACCACTCCACCAAAAACCTTTCAAAAATTCAAAACTTTCTCTCATGCGGCCATTTGATCGAACAGGTGGTAGGCAGGGAATTTTTGGCCTAACTAACACTGTTTTGGAACAATTCTTGTCGAGCTAATTGTTGTGCATTGATCACCTTGGTCTCCCCCAGGCCCAACCAGACCAAAAACACCCCTATCCCTAGCCCCTGGTGCCTCTGCCATGCCGCCCCAACGCCTTGATCGCCGGCCGATCGTGCCCAAGCCACAAGCGACCACCAGCCCTTCTCCGCCGCTCCAGGAAGCAAGGCACCACCTCACCGCCGCCCACGGTCCACCCCACGGCCGTAGATAGCCACTGGACCACCCAGAGCCTCGTCGCCCTTTCTCTCTGCGTGCAGCCAAAGCGCGCCAGAGCGTGATCGCCGCCAGCAGGCCACATACCACACCTCGACACCAAATTGCGCACGCTGCTATGCCTTGAACCCAGGAACCCGCCAGACATGGCCGTGCACCACCGCGCGACCCACAGTCGCCATGACCACCGTCGAGCACCGCCTCTGTCTCCCAGAGCGCGTGAAGCCCCCGACCGTTAGGCACCGCCCCTAGCCACGCCATCAAGATCTAGACGACCGCTAGCAGGTGTGGTCTAGATCGCCCCGTATCGCTTCGGGTTTTATGTGCCACTGACAGGTGGACCCCCTGGTCAGTCGCCCTCTGCGCCGCTGAGCGTTACTAGGCCGGCCCATTTAGTTTCCCGCGCTAACCTAGTTAATTCAAATTAGGTTTTTCTATTTAGACTTAAAATCAATTATGTGCCTTAGTTCAAAAATCAAGAGTTTTACGAATCCAAATGGAGTGATTCCAATTTTGTTGGAAGGGTAATGAAAATCTCTATCCAAGCTCGTTGGATTTAAACCATTTAGAGTTAGATATCTCTCCTAGTAAAAAATAACAAGACAGAAGCATTTGCACATTCAAACATTTTTCCAAAATCAACCATAATAGTTTTTGAGTTGATTCCAACTCTCAAAATCACATTTGACCATACCTATCTGAATATGTAATAATATTAAGGTTTGCATGCAGTGACTTTGGACTAGTACCAAAATAATGCTATTTAGGAATTTCTAGTCACTTTAAATCATTAATGATTAAACTTGAACTTATTAAAATGTGATCCAACCCTTAAATCACATTCTCATATGTTAGAATATGTGGTGATGACATGTGTCTACATGATCCCATATTTTAATTGGAGAATATTAAATCTTAGTTAATTTCAATGAGTATAAATTACTTTTCTCAAATAAAAAGAATGAAGCTAGTTAATTAAACCTCGTGATGCTTGTGATGATAATAGATCATAAAATGTGTGCCTTAGTGTGCTAAGTAGACTAGTTAAGCTTTGTTTGGTGATTGTGTATCCCGTATGTATTTATAGACGATAGTACCAACCAAGCTTTCGAGGAGGAGGAGTTCTACCAAGAGGAGGAGGAAGAAAACTTCAACCACTACTCTACACAAGCCAAGCCTAGCACTTCAAGTAAACTGAGCAAGCTATTGTTAGCAAGCTAGAATTAAGCTAGATAACCTAAGAAAGATGCATTAGGCATGCTTTGGTTATACCACCTTGACTATTACTTACCCCAAGTTTTATTTCCAAGCTTTACTTTCTTTACTTTATTAAAGTCCTTTACTTGTTTGGAGGTAGCATAAAAAGTATAAAACTTGACCTATCTAGATAAACTTAGATGTCATTCTATGGCATGAGATTGACATTAGAATCCCGCATTAGTGAACACTCTTAACTTAGTAGTTTAGAACTAAACCAAAACTTGATTCATTTTAGATGGGAGTACTTGGTGAAAATGACTTGTGAAAACCTTGGAATGATGAGTAATTCTATTGAGATGATTTGATATGTGTTGAGTGTTGGAACACGTAGAGATAAATAAAACTTTTCCCTACGCGGTGATCCCAAGATCCAGCTCAGGTAGAAGGCCACGAGGATTACCACTAGACGCGCAGTTGCAGAATTGATGAAGCATGTCGCTTGATGCAGTGCAGTCCTCGCGATCCGTTCCGGTTCCACGATCCATGATCTGTACTTTATTCACGATCGTCGAAGTGCTGAACGTACAGCACCTCCGCCGGTATCCACACGTACGAGGAGGAGCGCCGGCGATGGACTGCTAGGTCCGGTACGGCGGCGACAGGACGGACTGGGGCTAGGGTTTCCAACACATGGAGTGACCTAACCTTGTGCTCTAAGCACCTGCGCCCCAGCTTATATAGGGAGTGAAAGTGGGCTCCACTCACTTGTGGCCCATTCACTAAAAAGGCCTATATTAGTCACTGCAAGTCTCACTTGCTGACTAAGTCCACGTCTCTATTTGGGTCCAACCCAAATAGGTTTCCTGTTTGGGTCTAACCCAAACTTGCTCCCGCTCTTAAATATGTCACCCAACAGGCTCATGGTAACCCGGACACGATTCCGAGTCTCACTCGTGATCGATCAGTTGGTAGCGGCTCCTAGCAGAACGTGCCAACTCCCAAGTACCAATAAGGCATGACGACATACCTTCCAATGCGACTTTTGTCTGAGTCCCTTTTGCCTCATGATATACCTTGTCGGACTATAGGCGAATGATCGTCATCCCTTAAATAGTCCGACTCTCTTTCTTGATCCGAGATAAGTGATTCATCCGACTAACTCTTAGTCGGCTGCCTCGGTTAACACTTAATCCGAGACGCGCATGGCCATGCTTTCTGAATCATATCTTCCGAGAGGGCCCAGAGAATATCTCTCCGGATGGAGGGGCAAAATCCCGTCTTGGCTATTCACATCACGCAGCTTGATTCTCAGACGACCCGAACTCTGCCTTTATAACTGCCTAGTGACGGAACAGCGTTTGACAGAACCTAAGTCGGAGATCCTCAACTCGGATTGTGCAATAACCTTAGGTCTAAGGATTACATTGATTGAGACATGCGAATGACGACTTGTTCGTTGCATCTCAATATGGGTCAGTCCGACTCGCTAAACTCTTTAGTCGAATCCGTGTAAGTCAGAATAGCATCTCCATGCCCATGACAAGTGGAACCTAGTCATCTGCCGACTTTCACATTGGTCTAAGTTGTGTGTCCGGCACAACCTCAATGACCAAGGATAATTAGTATGAACAACATGAATATGTAGTTCCACAATCAAATCACATATTCGATGATACATATCAACAGTTCATACATGGGCCATAACCTTATGAATACACAGGAATATCATCATACATGATTGCCTCTAGGGCATATTCCCAACAGTCTCCCACTTGCACTAGAGTCAATCTTCCGACATCACATGTCCATGCATCTGATGCCCATTGCTCTTAGGTGCGCCTCATGCTTCGGCTATGGAAGTGGCTTTGTCAATGGATCCGCAATATTTGCATCCGTGTGTACTTTGCATAACTTGATATCACCTTGATCCACGAACTGGCGAATAAGGTGGTACCGCATGAGTATATGTTTGTTCTTCTGGTGTTGTCTAGGTTCCTTGGCTTGTGCAATAGCACCATTGTTGTCACAATACATGTCTAACGGATTGGACGAGCCCTGAACCACACCAAGATCCATGAGGAAATTCCTCATCCAAACGGCTTCTTTTGCCGCCTCCGAGGCAGCAATATACTCAGCCTCTGTCGTAGACGCAGACACCGTTTCTTGCTTGGAACTTTTCCAGCTCATAGCCCCTCCGTTTATCACAAACACATATCCGGATTGCGAACAAGAATCATCCGAGTCAGTGAGATAACTCGCATCCGTGTAACCCTTTACACTGAGTTCATCCTCACCTCCATAAACCAGGAACATATCCTTAGTCCTTCTCAAGTACTTGAGGATATTTTTAGCCGCTGCCTAGTGGATCTCTCTAGGGTCAGCCTGGTATCTGCTCATAACACTTAGAGCATAGCAAACATCTGGCCTAGTACAAATCATAGCGTACATGATGGATCCGATTGTAGAAGCATACGGAATCGCACTCATCTGATTTCGCTCATCAGTTGTCGAAGGACACTGAGTCTTGCTAAGTTTTACGCCATGGGACATCGGTAAGAACCCCTTCTTAGACGATTCCATGTTAAAATTCTTCAACACTTTGTCCAAATATGTACTTTGACTCAATCCAATGAGCCGCTTTGATCTATCTCTATAGATCCGGATTCCTAGTATGTAAGTCGCCTCACCCAAGTCTTTCATCGAAAAACTCCTTTCCAATGATTCCTTGGTCTCTTGCAACATCTAGACATCATTTCCAATCAGTAATATGTCATCCACATATAAGATCAGAAAGTTTACTTTGCTCCCACTAAACTTCTTGTATAAACAAGAATCATGATCGCTCTTGATGAAGCCAAACGATTTGACTACCTCATCAAAGCGAATGTTCCAACTCCGAGATGCTTGCTTCAACCCATAAATGGATTTCCGAAGTTTGCATACCTTGTCAGCATTAGCCGGATCGACAAAACCCTCGGGCTGTATCGTATACACGTCCTCGGTTAAATTTCCATTGAGGAAAGGCGTCTTGACATCCATCTACCATATCTCATAGTCGAAATAGGCTGCTATAGCTAACATGATCCGAACTGATTTAAGCATCGCTACAGGAGAGAAAGTCTCATCGTAGTCAACTCCTTGAACTTGTCGGAACCCCTTCGCGACAAGCCGTGCTTTATAGATAGAAAAATTTCCATCCATATCAGTTTTCTTCTTAAAGACCCATTTGCACTCGACGGGTCTTGCACCGTCTGGCAGATCAACCAAGTTCCAAACTTGATTTTCATCCATGGACTTTAACTCGGATCTCATGGCCCCAAGCCATGACTCGGAATCAGAACCCACCATCGCTTCTGAATAAGTTGTCAGCTCATCACTGTCTAACAACAATACATCCTGAACACTTCACAATCTGGCCGATCTTCGCAGTGTCGGTGCAGTTTCCGGCTCAGGTACCACGCCCGGCTCAACCTCTAAGGCTTTTGCCGACACGCTGCTAGCCGGCATCTCTCGAATTTCTTCGAGATGCACCGTACTCCCACTGACTCCCTGACCGAGAAACTCTTTCTCAAGGAAGACATCGTTTCGAGCAACAAACACTTTCCCCTCTTCTCGGTTGTAGAAGTAGTAACCCAAGGTTTCCCTCGGATACCCCACGAAAATACACTTATCCGACTTAGCTGTAAGCTTGTCCGACTGAAGTCGCTTGACAAAAGTTTCACAACCCCAAATCTTAAGAAAAGACAAACTTGGCTTCTTGCCAGTCCACATCTCATGCGGTGTCTTCTCTGCCGACTTTGATGGTACTCTGTTTAGTGTGAACGCTGCAGTTTCTAGACAATAACCCCAAAATGATAAAGGCAGATCTGTCCGACTCATCATTGACCGTACCATGTCCAACAAGGTCTGATTCCTCCTTTCTGACACACCGTTTCTCTGCGGCGTTCCTGGAGGAGTGAGCTGGGGGACTATTCCACAAACTCTTTAGATGGTCATCAAACTCATGGCTCATGTACTCGCCTCCTCGGTCCGACTGAAGAAACTTTATTTTCCTGCCAAGTTGATTTTGTACCTCATTCTGGAATTCCTTGAACTTTTCAAAGGCTTCCGACTTATGTTTCATTAAGTAGATATATCCATACCTACTCAAATCATCAGTGAAGGTAATGAAGTACTCATAACCACCTCTGGCTGTCGTGCTCATTGGGCCACATACATCACTATGTACCAGTCCCAATAAGTCGGACGTCCTTTCACAACTCTTTGCAAAAGGTGTCTTGGTCATCTTGCCGAGAAGGCAGGATTCGCATGTCTCGAACGACTCCAAGTCGAACGAAGTTAGGAGTCCATCATCATGGAGCTTCTTCATGCGTTTCCAACTTATATGACCAAGACGACAATGCGAAAAGTAAGTCATATTCAGATCATTTGGTTTTAACCTTTTCACATTTATGTTATAGACATATTCACTATCAAGATTCAAAATAAATAACCCGTCCCGGACAGGCGCAAAGCCATGAAACATATCATTCAAATATAAAGAACAACCATTATTCTTAATATTCGACTCATAGCCCTGTCTCATCAAACATGAGGCAGAAATGATGTTTCGACTAAGCACTGGAACATAATAACAATTATTTCGCTCCATTAAGAATCCAGAAGGTAAATGAAGTTGCATTGTGCCGACTTCCAACGCAGCGACCCTCGCTTTGTTTCCGACTCTAATGTCAACCTCGCCTCTTGCAACGCTCCTAGTTCTTACCAGTCCCTGCAACGAGTTGCAGATGTGAATGACTGATCCGGTATCATATACCCAAGAACTACCAGGTGCATCAGCAAGATAAATGTCTATAACATTGCAAACAAGCGTACCTGAGCCGGAAGTCACACCTCCGCTCTTGGCTTTATCAGCCAGATACTTGCTACAATTCCTCTTCAAGTGGCCATCCGACTTGCAGTAGAAGCAAGTGGATCCGGCTGCAGGAGATGGCTTAGTCCCTGAGGAAGCGCTTTGGACTAGGTCCTCCGCCTTACCTCCTGACTTTGCCTTCTTCTTCTTAGTCCAAGAACTCTTCTGAACTTAGACTTGTTTTGTACCATCAACACTTGACTAGCACCTTTCTTGAGATCCGCCTCAGCCTGCTTGAGCATCCCGTGTAATTCAGTGAGCTTCTTATCCATTCCATGCATGTGGTAGTTCGATATGAACTGACCATATGCACTAGGAAGAGAGTTCAGAATTATGTCTGTAGCGAACTCTTCGCTTATGGGGTAAGTCTTTCCAGAGACTGCACGTAACCAACCATCTTGATCACATGCTGACTCAGGGGATCACCATCCTTAAGCTTGCAGCTCAACAAAGCCAGAGAGACTTGATACCTCTCAGTCTTTGCCTGAGCCTGGAACATACTTTTGAGGCTTTCGATCATATCGTAGGCCTCAACATTCTCGAACTGCTGCTGCAAGTCCGGTTCCATGTGAGCAAGCATAAGACAGCTAATCTCCGTGGATTCATCACAAATCCGACGGTAGGCATTTGTGGCTGCGACAGTCGCATTCTCATCCGGCTCAGCTGGAAGTGGGTTGTCTAGGACACGATCCCTTTTTTCTTGTTTGAGAACAATTCTCAGATTACGATACCAGTTGGTGAAATTAGTTCCATTCAGCTTATCTTTCTCTAAGATGGTTCTCAAAGCAAAACCAGAAATCTGAGGAAGACTGCTAGGTGCCATTGATATACAACAGAAAATATGCAAAACACTTTAAGACATGTATCCATAAAGAGCAAGCATATTAAACACTTTAATATTTATGCTCCCACTAGAACCAACACCCCTCCGATGGTTACTTAGTGATTCAGGACCCTAAATAAGCAAGTCGACTAGTGAGCTTTAGCATCATCGCTAGCCGTCAAGTGATCTAGGTAGACAACTCCTTGTCAATCGTATCTCATACGACTCCTGTTGGATGGGTGGCATCACATGCCCCGGCTCCCATCCGACTTTTCCCCAAGTCCCACAACCGTTGTGATAGACCTGTCTAGATTACCAAGTGCTTCTGCTGTAAGAGTCCGACTCGAACCCACCTAGTCGGAAAGAATTGATAGCACCTCAATTTTATGAGCCCACTACCAAAAATGTCCGACTTGTGATGGTGCAGCACTGGCGGGGAAACCGACTAGACCTTCTTTGAGGGATTATATTCTACCAACTATCTAATAGAGGTAAAATAGAGACATAACAATAACACAAAATAAAAGCAATTATAATGTGAAATGGTATGGCTCTCTTCATGGTGATCTCCATCTCCATAAAGCCTGTAATCCGACTCGTGTCAACTCTTGTCACGTGCCGTATTACACCATGTAGCCGACTTGTACACCGACTTGCATGCCATCCGGATTCTCCAAACAGCTACACTAGCTAGTAATGCAAATTACACAGAGAATCCGACATGCAGGCCATTATACAATAAGTTGACAGCACCTAGGCTCCAGCCAGCTGACAAAATCCGTGATACGCAGATCATGTATGGATTACACACATCACATGCACATAAGCCATACCATTCACAACATCATCCTGCAAAAACAAGTTATGCATAGATACGATATCTACCGGCGTTGTGAAACTCGCAACGACATCTAAGGCGCTATGACAAGGCGAAGCCGGCGGTCCCGCTAGCCGGGTAGCGGGTGGGGATTGAAGGGGCAGTGCCCCTCGCGGGTGCAGGCAGCGCCCGACGATTTTTCTAAAAAACGCAGATCTCATCTGCATTCCAGACATGGATTTCATCATCGGATAAAACAATTTTACCCAAATCCCATCCGGACTCCGATTCGATCAACCCTTTGATCTTCGATCACCGCATCCGGGTTCACGTGTCACAGTCTACCCCGATGGCGGAAACCGACCGGTAGGGGTATGTCGTTCCACGACCTTAGCAGTTAGATCACGGAAACCAGATCATCCATTCCCCCGAGTACAGTTGATCCAATCAGCTTTGTACAAAACCGATCTATCTCATAGATCGACCACCAAAACTGCAATTAGATCCAATCTAACGCCAACCGCATATCACATATGCACGATCTTGAGCCTAAAACCAGAAGCTAACGCTCTAATACAACTGTTGGAACACGTAGAGATAAAAAAACTTTTCCCTACGCGGTGATCCCAAGATCCAGCTCAGGTAGAAGGCCACGAGGATTACCACTAGACGCGCAGTTGCGGAATTGATGAAGCACATCGCTTGATGCAGTGCAGTCCTCGCGATCCGTTCCGGTTCCACGATCCACGATCCGTACTTTCTTCACGATCGTCGAAGTGCTAAAAGTATAGCACCTCCGCCGGTATCCACATGTATGAGGAGGAGCACCGGCGATGGACTGCTAGGTCCGGTACGGCGGCGACAGGACGGACTGGGGCTAGGGTTTCCAACACATGGAGTGACCTAACCTTGTGCTCTAAGCACCTGCGCCCCAGCTTATATAGGGAGTGAAAGTGGGCTCCACTCACTTGTGGCCCATTCACTAAAAAGGCCTATATTAGTCACTGCAAGTCTCACTTGCTGACTAAGTCCACGTCTCTATTTGGGTCCAACCCAAATAGTTTTCCTGTTTGGGTCTAACCCAAACTTGCTCCCGCTCTTAAGTGTGTGACCCGACAGGCTCATGGTAACCCGGACACGATTCCGAGTCTCACTCGTGATCGCTCAGTTGGTAGCGGCTCCTAGCAGAACGTGCCAACTCCCAAGTACCAATAAGTCATGACGACATACCTTCCAATATAATTTCGTCTGAGTCCCTTTTGCCTCACGATATACCTTGTTGGACTATAGGCGAATGATCGTCATCCCTTAAATAGTCCGACTCTCTTTCTCGATCCGAGATAAGTGATTCATCCGACTAACTCTTAGTTGGCTGCCTCGGTTAACACTTAATCCGAGACACGCATGGCCATGCTTTCCGAATCATATCTTTTGAGAGGGCCCAGAGAATATCTCTCCGGATGGAGGGGCAAAATCTCGTCTTGGCTATTCACATCACGCAGCTTGATTCTCAGACGACCCGAACTCCGCCTTTATAACTGCCCAGTGACGGAATAGCGTTTGACAGAACCTAAGTCGGAGATCCTCAACTTGGATTATGCAATAACCTTAGGTCTAAGGATTACATTGATTGAGACATGCAAATGACGACTTGTTCATTGCATCTCAATATGGGTCAGTCCGACTCGCTAAACTCTTTAGTCGAATCCGTGTAAGTCGGAATAGCATCTCCATGCCCATGACAAGTGGAACCTAGTCATCTGCCGACTTTCACATTGGTCTAAGTTGTGTGTCCGGCACAACCTCAATGACCAAGGACAATTAGTATGAACAACATGAATATGTAGTTCGACAATCAAATCACATATTCGATGATACATATCAACAGTTCATACATGGACCATAACCTTATGAATACACAGGAATATCATCATACATGATTGCCTCTAGGGCATATTCCCAACATTGAGAAACACAAATGGTTTATGATGATGAAAAAGTTGATGCATGAGCCTTAGCCCTTTTATAAAACTGATGGTTGGGTTCGGATGCGATACCATTCCAATTTTACCATACAACCACAATACCTGAATTGGGTAAGGCTTAGCCCGAAGTTTATATGCATTAGTATTAGTTCCCTCGCGGGAGAGGTTTCAGCTGAGGCTACCTCTCAATGTTGTCCACCTATGCAGTGCCCAAGATGACAGATAGTCATGGTTGGGAGGCCATACTCACAGGAGAGGTGCTTATACTAGGGTGTGTAAAGGAAAGGTTATGTTTGATTATCTGCATACTAAGTATGATGATTCAGGATTATCCCTGACAAATGTATGAAATCTTTTGGTGAAAGTGTACCACCTCTGCAGAGTGTCAAACTATTCGAATAGCCGCATCCGTGGTTATGGACAGTTGGAGTGGCCATACTGTTCCATTGTCAGATGCTTTCAAAACAACTTATGAAATGAATTGTGACATGACTTGACCACAACAGAGTTGTGACTATGACAATTGAGTTCCCACTTAGGTGATTTCAAACTTTATTTTATCTTTCTTTGTTTCTGAACTCAGCTTAGGTTTCAAACTTAACTTTACAAATAAACTTATAGTTAGCAATACTACTAGAACTACCTTACTTGTGAGTGATAGTTTGTGAGTACTTAAAGAGTACTCATGGCTTTTGTCCCTGGCTATTCCTATGGCCAGACTATGAAGGAGACTACCAAGATGAAGGACAGCAGGACGGCTATGATAACTAGGACTATCTTCCATCGTCAGCATTGCCTGTGCCCCTGAAGATGGACCCCACCGCTACGCTTATTATTTATTCCGCTGCTTGTTGTATTAAGACTGGATCATGAGATCCTTTATTCGTGTAATATCTTATTATGGTTTGTAATGGATGATGTACTGTGATATCCAATCTATTATGTCTCGCAAAAATGGTAATCCTAGGATTGCGATGTATGGCATAATAGGCATCTGGGATTAAAAATCCGGGTGTTGACAAGTTGGTATCAGAGCCATCCCGAACATAGGAGACTCTAGTTAGAATGGACGTCCTAACAAAAACTTAGTTTCAAAAACCAAAGTGAGTATTTATGAAAACTATTTCCTCTCTTACCATTGGGAATTCTCTCTCAAAAATTTCATGTTCCTCCAAATTCTTACATTACTACATAAAATTTTGACCCCTTGATCACTTCACTAACTTTCTCATCCTTAATTCTTATAGATGGAGACTCAGTTCAGCAAGTTCTACCAGTTGGGCAATGGAGGCCAGCTGATCTTCGAGAGGGATCTTGACGCACTATCGGAGTACTTGGGACGCCCACATCTGTAATTCCTTGGAGCTCAACTTCCTAGACCTCTAGGAGGAGACTTACAATGGCTAGTCACCGCTGATCTTCGAGGCAAGATAGAAGCACCAACGTCCGGGAGAATCCAGTTCTCCGTGAGAGAGAACAACTGGCTAGATGGATTAGCTAGGGCAATGCATGAAGCTCTCGCACGTCTATGTGCCTTGATTGTCAACCAAATCCAAGGAACCCGCTTTGCTCACTATGCAAGGCGTGACTTCATGGGAATGCCAATGGAGATGCCAAGTCACCCGGAGTTGAAGCGTCAAGTGGAGAACCTGACTTCCTACTGTACGACCGATAGAAGGAATTGGACAATGCTAGGGAGTTCGCCAACCACAACCTTGCAATTGCCGCCCAGAAGGCCCAGACTTTCTCACTGCATGTCAAGGATCGTCGGTCTCTTCGCCGCCAACGCGCAAAAAAGGATCCCACCATCGACCGTCTTTGCAAGAAGGTGGCCGACGTCGAGAAGACCATCAAGGAGCAAGAAGCTCAGCTTGCAGCAAAAGAAGAAGAAGAGGAAGGTGAACACATCTAGGGAGATATGGACTCTTATCTCAGCAACGATGATGACTTTCTGGAGGAGGGTGTCGTGGACTTCTACACTAACAATGACGACTCCGACTTCATCGATGATGAGTAGATGCACTAGAGCACTATCGTAGAGTGAGGAGTATCGGTCCCAATGTATCGTAGCTCACAGAATGGTTCTTAAAACCATCTGTTTTCCTTTGTTGTTGTGGTGTGTGTGTGTTTGTATCGTGTTGTTTGAATGAATGAAAAGAAGTTAGTTGCAAAACCTGAGTCAAACTCAAAGGTTTAGCTTTGAAATCAAAACCATGAACCTTAGAACTTTCCCTCTTACCCCTTTATCTATCTCCATCTTCAGATGACTCGTGGAAACCCTGGAGGGAGCAGCTCATCGCAGGACCCGGTGCTGTAGATTATGCAGATGCTAGTTGCAGACCGTGAAGCAAGCAGGGCAGAGCGGCAAGCCAACCTAGCAACTCTGCAGCAGATAGCTCAAATGGCCCAAAACAACCAAGGGCATGGAAATCAGGATCATCAAGGATCCAAGCTGAAAAACATCTAGAATACCAATCCCCCAATCTTTAGCACTTCGGAGAACCCACTAGATGCTGATGACTGGTTGCAGACAATGGAGAACAATTTAGAAGTAGCCAGAGTTGATGACAACGAGAAAGTTCTCTTTGCCACCCACTATTTGGTAGGTGATGCAAGAGCCTGGTGGAACAACACCCGCACGGTGAACCATGGTCAAGTGATGACATGGGAAGCCTTCAAAATCAAGTTCAGTTGCACCCACGTGCCATAGGGTCTAGTCTCCAGAATGAGGGATGAATTCAGGGAGCTAAAGCAAGGCAGAATGACTGTAGTGGAGTACCGTGATAGATTCTTGTCCCTCGCCAGGTATGCACCTGATGAGATCAACACGGAGGCCAAGAAGAAGGAGAGATTCCTGAACGGACTGCATGATGAGATGCAGACTGTCCTCGTCAACATCCATTTTGAAGATCTCGAAGAGCTAGTCGACTCCGCCATTCAGATGGAAGGGAAGATTAACCAAGCCAACGACAACCACAAATGTCATATGATGCACCAAACTAGATCCAACAGTCACCAAAAGTACCGTCCTAACCCTTCTGCGGGATATGCACCAAGAAAAAACCGACCCCCAATGTCTCTCCCAAGATACCCCAACCGTAGCGGAGGCAATGTGAATTCCGGAGGAAACAACAACCCTTGCAACACCAGCAATTTCAACCGTGCACCTCCCAAGAGCAACAACAACAAAAACACTGCACCCAGAACTGGAAGCAATGATGTGCCCATGGCAGCAAAAGACAAGTCCCAGATTACTTGTTTCGAGTGTGGAGTGAAGGGTCACTATTCCAATGAGTGTCCCGAGAAGATTGCCGCCACTGCCAATGTGAATGTCCCAGCTCAATAGCAGCGTCGTGTTTAACCAGGAAGAAGATTTGCCCCAGGGAACCCTCACAACCGCAATGGCCGTCTCTTCCACATGAGCGTCGAAGAAGCCCAAGAAGTGCCAGATGTAGTGCTGGGTATGTTTTCTGTCAACTCAGTTTTAGCAAGAGTGTTGTTTGATTCTGGAGCATCGCACTCATTTGTCACCGAAGAATTTGCATGCACTAGTAAGATTCACCCAACCAATATGAAGAATGTCACGATAGTTCAAATCCCTGGTTCAACTACAAAAGCTAGAAAAATTTGCAAAGCTGTACCAATCAGAATACACGGGATAGATTTTTATGCCAATCTAATAGTACTTGGAACCAAAGGTTTGGAAGTAGTACTAGGAATGGATTGGATGTCAAAGCATAAAGGATTGATTGACTGTGCCAAGAAAGCCATCACCATGACCAATAGCTCTGGAGTAACAGTAGAGCATGTATCTGAAACCTTACCTCGTCAATTCAAGTGTAACAAGAGTCTAGCCCTACACGCCATAAACCAAGTCAAAGTAGTCTATGAATACCCCGATGTATTCCCAGATGAATTGCCCGGTATGCCACCGGATTGGGATATTGAGTATTGAACTAATCCCCGGAACCGGACCAATAGCCCAGAGACCCTATAGCATGAACCCCTCAGAGTTAGTGGAATTGAAGAAGCAGTTGGACGCTATGTTGGCAACAGGCTTGATTCAACCAAGCGCATCGCCATGGAGATCACCAGTGTTATTCATCGACAAGAAAGATGAAGGCAACCGTTTGTGCACCGATTACAGAAAGATGAATGACGTCACCATCAAAAACAAGTACCCACTACCAAAGATAGAGGATCTATTTGATCAGTTGACTGGTGCCCAAGTGTTCTCAAAGATTGATCTTAGGACTGGTTATCACCAACTGAAGATTCGTGCAACAGATATTCCGAAGACCGCCTTTACTACTCGTTATGGATTATACGAGTATACGGTCATGTCTTTTGGATTAACCAATGCCCCTACTTATTTCATGAATCTCATGAATAAGATCTTTATGAATTTCCTAGATAAGTTTGTCGTTGTGTTTATCGATGATATCCTTATCTACTCCAAGTCAGAAGAAGAGCATGAGCAACATCTGAGAATCATCCTTCAAACCCTTAGAGAGCATCGATTGTATGCCAAGTTTAGCAAATGTGAGTTTTGGCTGAAAGAAGTAGGATTCCTAGGACATATTGTGTCTGTCGGAGGAGTCTCTATTGATCCCGCCAAAATTAAAGATGTTGAAGAATGGGAAGGCCCAACCACTCAAACCCAAGTCCGTGCATTTCTCGGATTAGCGGGATATTACCGCAAGTTCGTCGAAGGATTTTCGAGCATAGCAAGACCCATGACCCAATTGTTGAAAAATGACAAGAAGTTTGAATGGACCGACAAATGTGAAGCAATTTTCCAAGAACTAAAGAAGAGATTGATTTCAGCCCCAATATTGATCATGCCAGATATCAAGAAGCCGTTTGATGTGTATTGTGATGCATCCAAGATTGGTCTCGGATGTGAATTTCTGCAAGGCAAATTCATCGCGTATCTGTCTCGGCAACTGAAGCAGCATGAGTAGAACTATCCGACCCATGATCTTGAGTTAGCAACCGTAGTTTTGGCATTGAAGACATGGCGTCATTATCTTATGGGTAATCACTATGAGATTTACTCAGATCACAAAAGCTTGAAGTATATTTTCACTCAGAAGGAGCTGAATATGAGGCAAAGGAGATGGATAGAGTTAATCAAGGATTATGACCTGGACATTCACTATCACCCCGGCAAAGCCAATGTGGTAGCAGATGCTCTTAGCAGATTGCCATGTAGGCTAAACACCATGATCAAGGCGAAGCAACCCAGTTTGTATGAGGAGTTGGAGCAGTTTAGAACTGAGCTAGTTAGCAAAGGATTTCTAGCTAGCATTGAACTTCAACCTACTTTGATTAACCAAATTAAGGAAGCCCAGAAGGGAAATGAAAGTATCGATGGAATCAAATGTCGTATTGGTACAGGAAAGGTACTTGGATTCACCGAAGACGAAGAAGGAGTCCTGCGGTACAAAGGACGTATCTATGTGCCAGTAGATTCGGAGCTAAAGCAAGTTATCATGCAAGAAGCTCATGATACTCTTTATTCTATCCACCCCAGAGGAACGAGGATGTATCAAGATTTGAAAGAGCAATTTAGGTGGCACAAGATGAAGAGAGAAATCGGAAACTACATCGCCAAGTGTGACATCTGTCAAAGAGTCAAAGCAGAACATCAAAGACCCACAGGGCTGTTGCAACCATTGCAGATTCCGGAATGGAAATGGGATTCTGTCGGAATGGACTTTATCACTGGTTTGCCTACTTATAATAGGGGAAATGACTCAATCAGGGTCATCGTTGATAGACTATCTAAGGTAGCTCACTTTATAGTCAAGACAACCTACCAGAGTTCGAAGCTAGCAGAGTTGTACATTGCTAGAATTGTTAGTCTGCATGGAACCCCTAAGACCATAGTCTCAGATCGAGGAACCCAATTTACCTCGAGATTTTGGCAGAAAGTCCAAGAAGGATTGGGAACCAAGTTCAGCACCGCTTATCACCCACAAACTGATGGACAGACTGAAAGAGTCAACCAGATCTTAGAAGATATGTTGAGAGCTTGTGTGTTAGAGTATGGATCAAAATGGGAAGATTGCCTGCCTTTCGCAGAATTCTCATACAACAACAGTTATCAAGCCAGTTTGCAAATGGCACCATTTGAGTTCCTATACGGAAGAAAGTGTCGTACCCCTTCGAATTGGTCGCAAGTAGGAGAGAGGAAGATTTTTGGACCCGAAATTCTCTAAGAAGCTGAAGAGAAGGTTCACAAAGTCCGTGAGCACCTCAAGACCGCCCAATCCAGACAGAAGAGTTATGCTGACAAGAGAAGAAGAGACCTGACTTTCAATGTCGGAGATTTTGTGTATCTCAAGGTTTTGCCATTGAAGGGAACCCAACGTTTTAGTCTGAAAGGAAAGTTAGCCCCCAGATATATCGGACCCTTCAAGATTCTGAATCGCTGAGGAGAAGTATCGTATCAACTGGAACTGCCAGAAGAGATGTCAGCCATCCACAATGTGTTCCATATCTCATTACTTCGCAAATGCCTAGAAGTGCCAGAGAAGACCGAAGTTTTCAAGAACATCGATCACCGAGCGGTTGATATCAACAAGGATCTGACGTATCGTGAAGTGCCCATCTGTATCTTGGAGGAAGCTTACAGAACCACCAGGACGAGGAGTATCAAATTTATCAAGATTCAATGGAGCAACCATACTGAAGAAGAAGCCACTTGGGAGCAGGAAGATTACATTAGGACAAAGTTCCTCGATCTCTTTAGTTCCTAGTTTTCTTTCGTAAATCTCGGGACGAGATTTTGTTTAAGGGGGGAAGGTTTGTAACATCCCAAAACTTAATCCAAAGTTAATCAAGATCAAATCTACCCAATTTGGGGTTAACAAAAACTTTTTCTATTTAAAAATTTTAAGAATGCATGTGTGTGTGCATTTAAATTAGGAGTTGTTTTTAATTGCCATGTTTGAGTGATCTATTGACTGTAAAATGATTCTAAGGTGAATTACACATCATCTAGATCATTCCCATACAAATCCCAAAGAAAAAGAAATCAAAAATAATAAAATAAGGAAATGGTCATTTGTGCCATTTTAACTAACTAGGACACTTTGGGTGTTCCTAGGACTCAAATGCCAACAGAGACAATTGTGGTTCTTTGCACCCCTTGCTAGTACAAGTAGTGATGTGCCAAGGCCCACTTTGTGATCTCCCAAAAACATTCAAACTCTAATTTTAAATGACATTTGAAAATGGAATCTAGTGTATGTATCAAGATCACACTAATTCAAAAACCACTCAAATGAACTCGATTTCAAAATCCCAAGAAAATATAGATGCTCAAGCATAAGTTACACCACTCCACCAAAAATCTTTCAAAAATTTAAAACTTTCTCTCATGCGGCCATTTGATCGAACAGGTGGAAGGCAGGGAATTTTTGGCCTAACTAACACTATTTTGGAGCAATTCTTGTCGAGCCAATTGGTGTGCATTGACCACCTTGGTCTCCCCAGGCCCAACCAGACCAAAACCACCCCTATCCCTAGCCCCTAGCGCCAGTGCCATGCCGCCCCGACGCCATGATCGCCGGCCGATCGTGCCCAAGCCACAGGCGACCACCAGCCCTTCTCCACTGCTCCAGGAAGCAAGGCACCACCTCACCGCCGCCCACGGTCCATCCCACGGCCGTAGATAGCCACTGGACCACCCTAGAGCCTCGCCGCCCTTTCTCTCGGCGTGCAGCCAGAGCGCGCCAGAGCGTGATCGCCGCCAGCACGCCACAGACCATGCCTCGACACCTCGCGCACGCCGCTCCGCCTTAAACCCAGCAACCCTCTAGACACGGCCGTGCACCGCCACGCGATCCACAGTCGCCATGACCACCGTCAAGCACGGCCTCTATCTCCCAGAGCGCGTGAAGCCCCTGACCGTTAGGCACCGCCCCTAGCCACGCCATTAAGCTCTAGACGACCGCCAGCAGACCGCCCACCGTCTGCCTACCTCGCCCATGCCGGTAGCCCTCTGTATCGCCGTCATCGACGAGCTCCGCCCACACCCGTCGGTCCACTCATCGAGCCTATATAAGGAGGCCTCCCTCGCACCATCTCTTCACACCATTCCACTCCCCTCTCTTCACTGACCATTTCCTCTCTCTCGCCAGAGCCGCTCGAGCAGCACATCACCGGAATTCCACCGGAGGTAGCCGATGTAGAGGAGGAGACGTGGTCGTCGATTTCGTCCACCTCAGCCCCTGTCGCGACTTCGCCTGAACTCGCCGTCGCCGTCCAATTCGCTTGCCCGCCTTGTCGCACTAGCTGGAGCCCTGGTACGTCCCTAGTAGACCCCCACCGGCCGCTTAGGGTTCGGTCTCGCCGGCGACGAGTCCGTCGTCGACGACGACCGTGGACCGTCGATTTGTGTTCTAATCGTGTGGTCCAGATCGCCCCATACTGCTTCGGGTTTTATGTGCCACTGACAGGTGGACCCCCCTGGTCAGTCGCCCTCTGCGCCGCTGAGCGTTACTAGGCCGACCCATTTAGTTTCCTGCACTAACCCAGTTAATTCAAATTAGGTTTTTCTATTTAGACTTAAAATCAATTATCTCCCTTAGTTCAAAATCAATTCAAAGAGTTTTACAAATCCAAATGGAGTGATTCCAATTTTGTTGGAAGGGTAATGAAAATATCTATCCAAGCCTGTTGGATTTAAACCATTTAGAGTTAGAGATATCTCCTAGTAAAAATAACAAGATAGAAGCATTTGCACATTCAAACATTTTTCTAAGATCAACCATAATATTTTTTGAGTTGATTCCAACTCTCAAAAATCACATTTGACCATACCTATCTGAATATGTAATAATATTAACGTTTGCATGCAGTGACTTTGGACTAGTACCAAAATAATGCTATTTAGGCATTTCTAGTCACTTTAAATCATTAATGATTAAACTTGAACTTATTAAAATGTGATCCAACCCTTAAATCACATTCCCATATGTTAGAATATGTGGTGATGACATGTGTCCACATTATCCCATATTTTAATTGGAGAATATTAAATCTTAGTTAATTTCAATGAGTAGAAATTACTTTTCTCAAATAAAAAGAATGAAGCTAGGTAATTAAACCTTGTGATGCTTGTGATGATAATAGATCATCAAATTTGTGCCTTAGTGTGCTAAGTAGACTAGTTAAGCTTTGTTTTGTGATTGTGTATCCCGTATGTAGTTGTAGACGATAGTACCGACCAAGCTTTCGAGGAGGAGGAGTTCTACCAAGAGGAGGAGGAAGAAAACTTCAACCACTGCTCTACACAAGGCAAGCCTAGCACTTCAATTTAACTGAGCAAGCTATTGTTAGCAAGCTATAATTAAGCTAGATAACCTAAGCAAGATGCATTAGGCATGCTTTGGTTATACCACCTTGACTATTACTTACCCCAAGTTTTATTTCCAAGCTTTACTTTCTTTACTTTATTAAAGTCCTTTACTTGTTTGGAGGTAGCATAAAAAGTATAAAACTTGACCTATCTTGATAAACTTAGATGTCATTCTATGGCATGAGATTAACATTACCATCCCACATTAGTGAACACTCTTAACTTAGTAGTTTAGAACTAAACCAAAACTTGATTCACTTTAGATGGGAGTACTTGGTGAAAATGACTTGTGAAAACCTTGGAATGATGAGTCATTCTATTGAGATGATTTGACATGTGTTGAGAAACACAAATGGTTTATGATGATGAAAAAGTTGAGGCATGATCCTTAGCCCTTTTACAAAACTGATGGTTGTGTTCGGATGCGATACCATTCCAATTTTACTGTACAACCACAATACCTGAATTGGGTAAGGCTTAGCCGGAAGTTTATATGCATTAGTATTAGTTCCCTCGCGGGAGAGGTTTGAGCTAAGGCTAACTCTCAATGTTGTCCACCTATGTAGTGCCCAAGATGACAGATGGTCATGGTTGGGAGGCCATACTCATAGGAGAGGTGCTTATACTAGGGTGTGTAAAGGAAAGGTTATGTTTGATTATCTGCATACTAAGTATGATGATTCAGGGTTATCCCTGACAGATGTATCGAATCTTGTGGTGAAATTGTACCACCTCTGCGGAGTGTCAAACTATTCGAATAGCCGTGTCCGCGGTTATGGACAGTTGGAGTGGCCATACTGTTACGTTGTTAGATGTTTTCAAAACAACTTATGAAATAAATTGTGACATGACTTGACCACAACAGAGTTGTGACTATGACAATTGAGTTCCCACTTAGGTGATTTCAAACTTTATTTTATCTTTCTTTGTTTCTGAACTCAGCTTAGGTTTCAAACTTAACTTTACAAATAAACTTAGAGTTAGCAATCCTACTAGAATTACCTTACTTGTTAGTGATAGTTTGTGAGTACTTAAAGAGTACTCATGGCTTTTGTCCCTAGCTATTCCTATGGCCAGACTATGAAGGAGCCTACCAAGATGAAGGAAAACAAGACGGCGATGATAACTAGGACTATCTTACCCCGGATTTTATAAAATTGTTTTATTATTTATTAATTTTATTTTAATTAGACTTTTCTAAATAGTGTGTAGACAAAACAAATTATCCGGGAGGACCGGGGTTTATCGTTTGAAATAAAGAAGGGGTGTTTTGAAAACAAAGGTGGGCTTTAAGAAAATAGTTTTTGGCAAAAGATGCATGATGACATGACGATGCTCAAATGCAATGTGGCACGATGAGATGAACATGCGGTCATGATGACGCAATAAAACATGTAGTAAGTAGCATATATGTACTATAGGAAAATAGCATTACAATTGTTAGACAATTGGGATGCTACAGCTCTCCCCCACTAAACAAGAATCTCGCCCCGAGATTCCTAGGAAAAGTAAAGACACAAGGAGAGGTTGGTGTTCGGAACGAAGGTGATCCCCGTGTTCCCAACATGATGAACAATAGAATGGTGCGACCATTACACCTTGCAAAACTTGTTAGACTTGTTGCAAGTCTTGTGTTTTGCTTCTTAGAAACAAAGGACTTGAAGAACCTGGAGGATTATTGTGAGACGAGAAAGATATGATGAACATAGCTCCGGTGTTCTCGAGAAACACGATAAAAGAATAGAACCACTTATTGAAAGAATTTGAAAGACGGTGTATCAAGGAGATAAAAGAAAGACACATCGTTAGGATTGAAGATCAACAGATGCACATGAAGATGATTGTTTGTTTCGCTGGAAGAAAAGATCAACTTGGAGGAGTTGTCAACCACTATGAAAATAGCATTGTTTCCTCCTTAGATTTAAGGAATGAAGTTTGGAAAACCATATTGCCTTCAAGCAACAGAGTTTCTTGATATGAATGGAATAAGATTAGAATTGAGGAATTCTCAGATTAGATTCTTCTTGCATCGGTATGAACCAAAGGATCCACAATTGAGGTGCGTGGATTTATCTTCAAGAGAAGGAGGTGAGGCTAGTTTATGGTGGAATCCTGCGGAACAAGTTGAATGTTGCAGATCTGGAGTTTATTGTAGAGATGCTTATTGCCTTCCTTAACCATGAGGTTATTGCAATAGATTTTGCGATTGATGGCATCAACCATAATTGGCTTTACCAAGAGAAAAGGAATTTGACAAAAGGAAGTCAGATATATCTTCCATCCATCTTGTTTGATGATGTGTAGCACCAGTAGAATGAAGAGGATGGGGAAGAATTTGCATTTGTTTCCACCCGATCATTGAAGATTTTGCTCCATCTTGAAATAGACGAGACCACCAATAAAATATTATTGATCACATACTTTGAGAGAACCTTCGGAAAAACAAGGGCGGAATTAAAAGTCTTGAGGGATAGAGGCCACTTATGACTTCCGTGGAATGAGTAAAATCGCATTAATCCACCAATTCAATGTACAAGAGCGAATGATAAGAGTAGTCGGATGGTGACCAGTCCATCGCGCACCCAAAGCATTACTCATACATGAATAGACAAATCATGCAACCCAACTCTCAGAAATTTAGACTGAAGATCTTGACTAGCAGAATTCATGAAGCTCCATAAGAAAACAATGAGGTGATGCAAACAGTTCATCGGATCCAAAGTAGATAAAGATGATGATGCTCTTGTCGTGTTGGAAGTTCCCAAACCCTCGGAAAGATATGAATGAAGTTCACGGAGACAGTTGTAGGATTCAAGAGATACATTAAGGATAGGGCCCAAAACTTTGAATAGAAGAATTGCAATAGATCTAGAAAGTCTTCATGGCATCCGGCGGCTTGAGGATAGAAGATAAAGAGAGAGGGTTTCAAAAGGTTTCTTGATGAGCGTAAGACCAACAGAATTTCTCATCCTTCTTAAGAAGATCGGAGAGAGATTTAGTAGTCTTGAGGAAAACTTCAACAGAACAACGATGCTAATTTGCCAAAACAAGGAAAAAGCTCTGGTGTTGGTTGGAATTTGGAGGATGGAATTAGCAATGGACTTAATGATTCCATAATTGTAGCGATGTCTTTAGCAGAAGGACGTGGCTGAGATAGGTAACTACAAAAAGTCGAAAATTCACACTTTGAGAACTTTGCACACAAGTGGTGTTCTCGAAGCTTAAGAGGATGAAGAGATGATGTTCTTCATGTTCTTACATTGATATAGAATAGGCAAGCATAACATCAAGATAAACCACCAAGAATTTAACGAGATATTTTAATAATACCAAGTGCATGAGGCGAGAGAAATAAACAAATGCTCAAAACACTTTCTACGTTCAATGCTCTTCAAAAGACCAACATTAAGAGCAATGATTCATGTTGAAAAAGATGCACTATCAGAATAGATTATCTGGTCCTTCTGAAGAAAAAAAGAGATCCCGCCTGGTCTCATTGTCGTTCGGATCACCGCTTGAAAAGATAAAGAGATCTTGGATAAAGAAGCAATGATAACTCATACATTTAAGCAAAGCTATCGTAGATGAAGAGATGAGTTTCTCCTGTATCTAAGAAAACCTTTGCAGATATGGGATTCAAGAAGACGTGAATCATGATAAACGGATGATAATCCATGATACTGCCTTAAGAAACCTCCGGATGCCAAAAAAACTTGAACATGGTATAGATATGATCACGGTATAACTCAAAATCACAAGACATAACCGCCATCATTTGGAGGATTAGATTGATAGCAGTGACCATATTCCACTCATGATAAGTGTCATATAGCTATACCTAGAACCAAATTACATTCGCAAGCATCGGATCGATGCAAGTTATGCATTTAGCCCAAAAGAATTGAAGATGAAGTAAAAACTCCAGATTATGTGTCGATGGCAAAAGGGTCGAGTTAGCATGAACATGCCGAGAAAAGCAGATACACAGTGTATCACACACGAGTGAAAAGAAGTGCGGAAACATAGACCTATTAAAGAAAAAAATTCCACATTTTCAACATTAGAATACCAACTAAATGCGCAAAACCACTTAATAGATATATATTAGCAGGTCCACATTCTGTGAAAGCATGCAGGAAGGAGGAAAACCCTTAACAAGATTGCATTGGTTAACAAAGAGTAAGATAGATTGCATCGGTTTACACATAAGCCTGTCGGTATGGAATGTACCAACGGTTGATAACTAGAGGCAAATTACGACAACAAGGTTGGATGCAACAAATCAACAAAGAATTACGCACACATCCTATGGTACTACGGAAACCCCAAACACGTGAATCCTAGTTTGAATTTTTAGAAGAGGATAGACAAATGTTACACTTCCTTACCAGAAAAGGGTGAGTGGGTGGGTAAGAAGAAAAATGGAAGCAGTCCTACACTCACGTTTACTTTTTCCCTAGTATACATAGCTACCGAAATATTTTCTAGACTGACAATGACCATCTTGGCTAAGACCCTGAAGGGCGGAATGGATCTGCTACCAATTGTAATACCTCAGGACCTACACTCTAAGGTCAAGCCTGGATGAACCAAAAGTGGATAGGACGTACTACCATGGGGCCGCACAGCCATACACAGTAGGCCTACCTCGTGGAGCAGGGCACGGTACCAGCCAACCATTCCACCCACTTTCAAGAACATCGGGACAAGAGCGAGCGGCGTAGTCGATAGGTAAAGTGATCAAAAACATACACAAATGAGTATGTATACTAGCGACATACAATAGACATCAGAGCCATGCCATCTAAAAATAATAGAAACAGAAGTATTCAACGCCATACGGCAAGATCCAAAATATCCTAGATAGATATAATAGTTTAGGATACATACTCATACATCATGCATCACACATCATAGTATCAAGCGAAAGCGGAAAACAAGATCCGAGCATGAACAAAAAGCAAATTGGCATAAGATGCACTGAAAATAAGCACATCCCGCCCACAGATCTCATGGATCTCCATCCCCAGAATCTCTACACCTGACAGTCGTTGCCACCATCATCAGTCTCTTCGACCCAGTAGCCTTCTTGAGAGTATACATGTCCATCTATACCAAATATTTATCGTGTGAGATCCTAGGGGTACTCAGCAAGTCATAATGCATCTAAAGGGGACAACCTTGGGTGACGCAATTGCAGCGAAAGATAATATCTACAAAGTTCTATAGAGACATGCTACACATCTACCCAACCAGAGATGAACGAACGCTCGTTAATTAATAATAACAGTTATATAAGCAACATAAATAAACATCGCTCGCCCTCCTTCCCGCTTACCGACGAGAAGGCGGAAGAACATCCCATCCGTTGGCAATTTTATTAACCATTCCATGAGTGTTGCGCTAATTTACTAGTCATGTCTTGGTCAAATAAACACGGTACTTTAGTTATGCTTGTCTATGATCGAAAAACTGTGCTTCAAGTCGTCCATAACCATGGACATGGCTTTAAGAAAGATTTACCATGCAGGGGTGCACAAATAGCAACACACACATGATCAACCTCGGGAAGAACCAAATAAAGCGCAACGAGGCCTCACGACAATGCATTCACAAGATTCATAAATTATTTCAGGGGGCCACCCCACTAAGCTACCCATAACGAAGTTTGCCGGCTCTGAGATAGACCCAGGGTTTGTGTCAATTGTTGTAAAAGACTAGGAACCCGAAAGTGTGACTAGGCTTATCGATACCGCAAAAACACTCCGCATTACAAAATAGTACATGCACTCCACGCACAATTGTAAATGAAGCAGTAAAGCATGGCATACGTAAAGGATAGTAATAAATCTCCAAACTAGTTTGTGGCCCCAAGAAATAAAGTGTGAATCAAGCTCAGGCGAAGGGGGATCCATAGAGTCTCCCGTATGTGGATAGTGCGAATAGTCAAGGAACAGGAATCAAGTACTCGGGTTCCTACAGGACACAAGTGAGCTTAAAGAACCAAATAAGAAATAATGCTCACCGATGCCTCTTTCATTGGTTCTCCCATTACTATCCAGATTAAGTTGTTTAGGTACCTCATTATCCAAAGACTCGCACAAACCCTACACATGCAATTCTACGACTCGCATGGCTGAAACAACTCCTACAGTAATGGCTCATGGGATGGAGGTACAAGTTTCGGCGGGGTTTAAAAGTAAAGGATATGCAATACTTGGGATTCAATTTAATGCAATCGCGACTCAATGATGCAAGAGTAAGATAGAAGCATAGGTACTATATGTATGCAAGCATGGGGAATTGCTTGCCTGGCAGTTCAGTTGTGGAATAAGAAGGATCCGGGTAATACTCCTGAGGCTCCTGGTATTCTCCTTGCTCAGTGTCTATCCGGATAAAAACCAAACACATAGGGGCCAAAATAAATACATTGCACAATCATATAAATCATATGCAAAAAGTAAACAAGGTATGTCATGATGGAATGATGCACAATTGCATGGTATAACATAGCATGGCATGGGTGAGGTGTGGAAACAATAATAAAGCACTTTATTAATTTATTTAGGCAGGTTTTACTCTCATAAACAGTTTTGATTACTTAATATTTATATGATGCATGCTTCAATTCATATCATGGAATAAATAAGCAGAACGAGCTCGTCATGTTGATCAATTTTGACAAATTATTTGTTGAATTTTCAATTATAGAATTAAAGTTATAGATTTATTAAGAAAAGGCATTTAAATTATTCCAAAATTTTAAATTGCTCAAAAATTATTTTGGATGGAACATTCATAATCCTCATGTTTTAGTCTCATAAACCTTGAAGTAATATCATATTTATATGATGCATGACATGGAGGAGATGCGATGCAACTAGGCAATATTAAGCGGAATCGGGATCCCGACAATTAATTAGATGGTTCATGTTATTTAGGTAACCGACAATTTAAATGTTGTATTAACAAAGCAAAACATGGCATCGGTTTGCTACATAAATTTAAATGGGGCCAATATAAGACTATAAAAGCTGACATATGGTCTCCATATTTAATTACGAGATGAATCGACAAAGTAACCCCAAGCAAAGAATATGTATGCGAGCATGAACAATTAAATGCAACAAGTCGATATCATATATTATAAAAATAGGGGTATTGGAAAAGGGGATCACACATAGGGTACTCGGTGATCTTGGTCTTGGGGTACGACGGGGTTTGGGGTTCGGCCTTCAGACTCCGAGAGCAGGGCTTCGGATCTATGAAGGAGACCTTGACGTGCCTAGGGTTTGGTCTTCAGGTTCCGGGAAGGAGAGCTCGGCGTTCCGAGGGGTTCGGGCTCCGTCTTTGGGTCCGAGATGGAGAACTTGTAGTTCCATGGGGAAGATCTTCAGGTGTTCAATTTCAAGATTGTAATCATCATCAGCATAGTCTTTGAATAGCCACACAAGGTTCCCGCAGCGACATTAGTCGGTGCCGCGTGGCTTCGAGGTCATCTCATTCTTCATCGCAAAGATCATGTCGGGACCGGAGGCAACAAACTGATGTACCCGGTCTTTGGCTGCACAACACTAGAATGGGCACGGACACATCTTAACATGCTGAACAAAAGAGCAACATAGGGAAGCCACACAACTCAGCATGGTTACGCTATAGACGTGAGACGTGACGAGCACCTACAGATGGAATCCATGGCAGACTTGATGCCACTAAAGTGTTATAGCAGGGGAGGTCGGAGGCGCTGCTGGAGGGGACTCGATCGGTGGCATGGTGTTGTGGAGCCGACAAAATAGTGCTCGCGTGAGGCGTGTCTTGTGAAACATGGAGGCATAGATGATGGGCTCCCGACAGCGCGGTCCTTGAGCCAATCCTGCATGGTATGCGTAGACCGGAGGCGAGTTGCAGGGGTGGCACCATGAAATAGAGAGAGGGCGGCGCTCTATAGATGGCCGAGGCGGCGGCGAGGCAGAGGAGCACGGCTGGACGTAGCATTGAGGAAGGCAGGGCCACAACCATGGACGAAGGAGGGCGACGCTTGCAGGGGCACGACCGGCACTGAAGGAGGTCAAGGATGACCTTGGAGGGCGGGGCAGAGGCAAGACAAGGCCGCGGGACTATGGCCGGAGACAGGCCAGTGTTGTGGTGCTGCTCGAGGAGGCGGGGCTCGGCGAACTCCTAGCGGCGTGTGCGGTACGGGATGCAGGTGCAACTGCGGGTTTGGACCTCAAGAGGCTCCACCTCCTCATGATCGTCATGAGGCCCAAGTGCCTCCACATCGTCGTCACCAACCGCGCCAAAAGCAATATCAAGTTCCGCCACCTCCGAATGCGGCTCCTCAACCACACGCACATCACCAAGCTCATCAAGCTCATTGCAATGATTGCATGGAAGATGAAGATCGTCATCATCATGGCAACCACCTCCACCGTGACCGCAATGAGGAAGAAACCTTTGGCAAGCTCAAGTTCATGATGCCCAAGTTCATCGGTTCAAATGACCCCGAAGAGTACCTCGCATGGGCACTTAAAGTCGACAAGATCTTTCGCATGCACAATTACAACAATGATAAGATGGTCGCCATGGCTTTGCTTGAGTTTGATGATTATTCCAACCTTTGGTGGGAACAAGTTCAAGTTGCTCGTGATGCAAGAGAAGAGCCTGCAATCACAACTTGGCATGACATGAAGGCTCATTTGAGATCCCACTTTGTTCCTTCGCACTACACGCACGATCTCTTCAACAACCTTCAATTGCTTCGTCAAGGGACAAAGACCATGCAAGAGTACTTCAAAGAAATGGAGCTCAACATGATCCATGCCAACATTGAAGAGTGCAAGGAGCAAACCATGGCACATTTCCTTATTGGCTTGAACCATCCAATCAAGCGCATCGTCGAGTTCCAAACATACCATGATATGGTTGAGCTTGTGCACATCGCAATAAAGTCCGAGAGTCAAGTACAAGAGGACATCAAGTACAACAAGCCAAAGGCGTACTTCACCTACAAGCAAGCTTCAACCTCTACGCCAACAACCTTAAATGGTAGCTCCTCAAGTACCTCCAAGCCTTCCTTCAAGCCCACACTTCCTCAAGGAAAACCGCCCCAAGTGGTAAGTATACAAAGGATGCCACGCCATTCAACGGTGAATGCTACAAGTGTGGAGGCAAAGGACACAAGTCGGCTAAGTGTGGAAACAAGAAAGTATTGTTTATCCATGCCAATGGCGACGAACAGTACTTGAGTGAAGATGAATTTGATGCCCGATTCAAGGAAGAAATGACAAGGAAACGTGTGTAAGATGACCAAGAACTCCTCATGTGTGAACATGACGCAAGTCCATCGCTTGTCATCAAAAGGATCTTAACTACTCAAGCACAAGAGCATGAAGATCAAAGATCCAACATCTTCCAAACACGAGCCGGCATCAATGGGAAATCTATCAAAGTGATCATCGATGGAGGGATTTGCCACAACCTTGCTAGCATCGAGTTGTGTGAGAAGCTCAACCTCACCCTCCACCCACACAAGCACCCATACCACGTGCAATAGCTAAGTGACCAAGGGTCTCTGAAGATCAAGCATACCGTCTCGGTAACATTCTCAATTGGCCCATACAAAGACACGGTGGAGTGTGATGTAGTTCCAATGATGTTTTTCCATATGTTGCTTGGTCGACCATGGCAATTCGACAAAGGTGCTCTACATGATGGTCACACAAATTTTTACACCTTCAAGTGGCTTAACAAGACATGTGTTTTTCAACTGATGACTCCTAGCTAAATAATTGCGGACAATACAAAGGGTTTAGCGAGGGCGCAAACCACAACACAAACTTGTCAGAAGAGGGGTGAGCGAGAGAACCACCTCATAGTGAGTGAGAGACACAAGCCTAACTTGAGTGGAAAAACTAAGAGTGTTCTCCTTGCCACCAAAAGTGAGATGAAAGATGTGAGGAACAACCCATCCATCTTGCACTATGTCCTCATTTGCAAGGGACTAGCGCAAGGAACTAATGACTTGACAAATATTCCTCCATCTTTGATGATTGTTTTGAAGGAATTCAAGGATATGTTCCCTGAAGAGATCCCACATGGACTACCTCCCATTCGCGGAATTGAGCATCACATTGACCTCATACCCGGCGCACCCCTTCCAAACCGTGTTGCTTACCGCACGAACCCGGAGGAGACAAAGGAGATCGAACGTCAAATCAACCAACTCGTCTCCAAAGGTTCGATCCAAGTTAGCACTAGTCCGAGTGTGGTACCCGTGATTCTGTTCCGAAAACAGATGATACGTTGCGGCTATGCATGGGCTGTCGTCCAATCAATGCTATCACCATGTGTTATCGATATCCCATACCACGTCTTGATGACATGGTTGACAAGTTGTGTGGAGCCACTATTTTCTCGAAAATTGATCTCCGTGGTGGTTACCATCAAATACGCATGGCAGAAGGTGATGAGTGGAAAAACGCCTTCAAGACCAAACTTGGTCTCTATGAATGGTTGGTCATGCCCTTTGGCTTATGCAATTCCCCATCCACCTTCATGCGTCTTATGAATCATATTTTGCGTTCTCTCATTGGCAAGAGTGTCATTGACTATTTCGATGATATACTTGTTTATGGCAAGTCACTTGAGGACCATGTTACACATGTCAAGGAAGTCTTGCAAATCCTTCGACATGAAAAGCTATATGCTAATCTTCCCAAGTGCACTTTTGCTAAAGAAAAGTTAATTTTTTTTGGATTTGTCGTTTCTTCAAATGGCATTGAAGTTGGTGTTTCTAAAGTGAAGGACATACGAGATTGGCCCATTCCCCCAAATGTGAGCAAACTCCAAAGTTTTCATGGGTTGGCCGGTTTGTATCGTCGCTTCGTGAAAGACTTCTCTACCATTGCTTGTCCTCTCAACGAATCGACCAAAAAGAATGTCACCTTCGTGTGGGGCAAAGCACAACAAAAAGATTTTGATTAACTTAAAAATAGGCTCACTGAAGCACCTCTTCTTGCATTACCAGATTTCACAAAAACTTTTGAGATAGAGTGTGATGCTAGTAGTATTGGCATTGGAGGAGTCCTTATGCAAAATGGACGTCCTATAGCCTATCATAGCGAGAAACTTGATGGTTCTCGCCTTAACTATCTGATTTATGACAAAGAGCTATTTGCCTTAGTTCATGTTCTTCAATTTTGGCAACACTCTCTTTGGCCTAAGGAATTTATCATACATTCCGACCACGAGTCATTGAAATATCTCAAAGACCAAGCCAACTTGGGTTGAGTTAATGGAGTCTTTTTGTTTACATCGTCAAGTATAAGAAGGGAAAAGACAATGTAGTTGCGGATGCTTTGTCACGCAAGCACACAAGCCTTCTTACTCGACTAGAAGTAAACGTGTTGGGTCTTGATAAAATCAAAACTTTGTATGCTTCCAACCCGTTCTTTCGACCAATTTTTGCAAAGTGCTCCATTGACAAAGGAATTGATGATTTCTATTTGCATAAGGGCTTTCTATTTAAACAAAACAAGTTTTGCATTCTGAAGTCGTCTCTTCAAGTTTTGCTTTCTCCAAGAATCGCATAGTGGAGGCCTCATGGGTCACTGTTTGGCTGTGACAAGACATTGAACATGCTTTCCACTCATTACTATTGGCCCAAGATGAAGCGAGACGTGGAGCGCTACGTTCAACTATGCACGATGATGTCTACGCACGCTTCTATTCTTATAGACATTGTTGGGCCTCCAAGTGCAGAGGTTTGTAGAACAGCAGCAAGTTTCCCTTAAATGGATCACGCAAGGTTTATTGAACTCAGGGAGGAAGTGGTCAAAGGTATCCCTCTCAAGCAACCCTGCAATCAAGATACAAGAAGTCTCTTGTGTCCCCAACACACCCAATGCACTTGTCAGGTGTATAGGTGCACTAGTTCGGCGAAGAGATAGTGAAATACAAGTAATATGGATGATTATAAGTGGTAATTGCAATCTGAAATAATAGTGGCAGCAAGCAAACATGTAACAGGTCTGATTGTAAACGGTGTTTCAATGTTTAGAAACAAAGCCTAGGGATCATACTTTCACTAGTGGACACTCTCATATAAATATCTTCTCTTCAGGATGCTACCCTGAACTACTCTCCGGTTGGACGATGTAGGGCTATAACAGCACACCTTAAAGTTCGCATTCCCCATCTAGATAATCCCTCACTATCACCTTGAGCGCTAGATGGTTCCAACGAACACCACAATCTCATAGAGACATCCAACTCAAATTATACTCATGGTAAGTATTTATGTAACCTTAGCCAAAATGCCACACGGTGTGCACACTGTCAACTTCACACACGTGGGGATAAGTTGAGACTAATTAAAGCACCTGAGTAGCAGAATAGATCTATAGATTACAGAGCTCATGATCTCATAAGATCACGCATAGAGAGAGATGAACACATAGCTACCGGTAGATCCCTTAGCCTCGAGAGAGAACTACTCCCTCCTCATCATGGGAGTCAGCAACGGCGATGGAGATGGCGGTGGAGTCGATGGAGATGGATCCGAGGGCACTTCCCCATCCTAGCAGGGTGCCGGAACAGAGACTTATGTCCCCCAAGTCTCCTCTTCGGTGGCGGCGGCGTTGTGGAACTTTTCGTGGAATTATGATCTCGTATTTAGGGTTTTCGTCCCGGGAGGATTTTATAGGCAAAAGGGCAAGGTCGGTGGAGGCCCGAGGGTCCCACACCACCTGGTGGCGCGGTCAGGGGGTACTCGCGCCACCATAGGGTGTGTCCAGCCCCTGGCCCTCCTTCGGCTGCCCTCCGGACTTTGTGTTCCTTCTGGTAAAATATTGACTTTAGCTTTTGTCCCGTCCAATTCCGAGAATATTTCCTTACTAGCTTTTCTAAAACTAAAAACAGCAGAAAACAAGCAACTGGCACTGTGGCATCTTGTTAATAGGTTAGTTCTAGAAAATGTGTAAAAATACTCGAAAGTGTGGACAAAACATAAGAAAGTAGATATAAAACAAGCATGGAACATCAAAAATTATAGATACGTTTACGACATATCAACATCCCCAAGCTTAACTCCTTCTCATCCTCGAGTAGGTAAGTGATAAAAAAGAATAATTCTTGAGGTGACATGCACCATCACAATCTTGATCAAGGTATTTGTAAAGCATTGATAATTGGGATCAAAGTACTCTAAACATAAGCATGAAAGATAGAGTTCTAACAATAAGACATAGCAACTATGTTGTAACATGAAAAAGGTACAAACAAAAGATTCATGAATAATAATGCATTTAAAAGACATTTGTTTGTTTCACATATAGAAAACATAATGAGAATGGTATTCAGCTTGTCCCTCATAGTGTAGCAAAACATAAATGCATAGGACACCTTCAAAGTTCATAAGGGTGACTAGATACAGATAGTTTAAGAATAAGCAATATCAAAGTTATGAATCAATCAACAAGTTTTGGGACAATGCACATTAAACTAAGAATGGCCACTATGCTCTCTCAATAGGTGCATAAAGAAAGAAGATGGCGACTCAACATAAAAGTAAAAGAAAGGCCCTTCGTAGAAGGAAGCAGGGATTCAAGTCTCATAAAGAGCTTCCAAAAATTATGGTACTTATTAGCTTTAAACTCTCGTTACCCCTATCATAAGCATCTTTAGGTGATTAAGGTTAAAGTGAACAAATATGAGGATATGCTTGACAAGTTATAAGCTGAAAATCTCATGCCCCTTACTTACGAGTACCGTTCCTCATGCTACTCAAGTTTAGTCACAGGTAAGTTCTTGTCATTTTAAGTACATTTGTATCACAGAGAACCGCTAACAGGGTACCCCTTGTCCGATGATACGGAAGAATCCCCATATCAAAATGACAAGGCAAGCAGACAATGAGCATCTCAACAATCCTTTTATTTCCTATTTGCATAGGCTTCTTTTTTTCTTTCCTATTTGCATAGGTTTCTCTTTTTTATATAGGATGCTTCATAGATTGTTCACTATCGTTGGGCTGCAGGTTTCCACCATGATTAGGCATGGCTTAGTCTAGCCGCCCAGGCGTTTCTCTAACACATATACAAACTCCATGAGCCTTACAAGCTCCCCTTTCATTTCACACCGCCAGGATCCATAAGCAAAAGAACATGATATCAACTAAATAAAGTGCAATGTTGAAACCGTTCCCCACGGTAACATGGTTCTGCTAATTCACAACTTAAAAAACGCAAGCATATATGCAACATAGATGGGCACAATGGTTCAAGTTTATTAAGTGCAAGAAAGTAAAGTGTGCCATCAAGTTCGTGAGAGCTTTAATCACTAATTTTCACATAACAAGTTTAATTTGGAAGGTAGATAAAAACATGAATATACTTGGAATAGCAATAATGCTAATAGGTAGGTATGGTGGACTCTTTGGAATAACTTGGTTTTATTTGGAGTTGGATGCATGAGTGGAACTCATACTTGGTACACGTGGAGGCTAGCAAAAGACTGGGAGTGACCAACTAAGAGAGCAATAATGGCCATAATCATGCAAAGTGACAAAACATTATTAACTAAAGCATAAAGTGATATTACAAGTCGAAAACTAACTGATCATAGAGGCTATGGTGACTTGGTATAGTCTTAACATGGTGTGAGCATGCGCCAAGTCAACCCAAATAAAGCATCAAAGGAGAATACCACAATATTATGCTTTTATATGCTAAAACAATTCATGATTCTTTCAAGGCACATGAAGCAATCTCAATTATTTGTAACAATTCATGCTACAACAATAATCACTAAGCATAAAGCCAAAACAATATCAAGCATGACATGACAAAGCCTAGGCCACAGTCAAAAACAAGACTCTTTTTATACCACTTATAAGCATGAACTTTCCTACTCTTTTCCAATCCAAACCAACTTATTTGAAACTAATGTATGAATACGGGAGTCCGACCAATTTATTCAAGCAAACTAAGAAAACGAAAACTAAAAAAATAAAGACACTCCAAGAACAACACAACTGTGCATGAAATAATAAAAATGAAGTGTTTGGAAGAGAACCTGAGATTTTTATTGATGAAACAAAGATTCCTTTGACGCTTGTACTTATTAGATATTTCTTGCGGTGACACGGGTGGAATCCCCAAGCTTGAGCTTTTGTCCATACTTCATCTCATCACATTATTCTTCCCTATACTTGAAAATTTCCTTCAGACAATCTTCATTAGCAATATTAGTGTACTTAAGATAATAAGTCTTTAGGTTTAGTTCAAACACAAGTAAAACTTCCACTAAAACACAAGCTACTATAGCAATTCCTTTTAAGATTTCAGGTGATCAAAGAGAACTCAAAGAGAAAGAGATTAAGAGGCAAATGCAAATAATGGCAGAAATCTGTCAAAACAGACCAGAAGGTAAAAACTGATTTTTCCGAAGACCTTATGTTGCTCAAATAGAAACGTGTTCAACTAAGGAAAGTTAAATAACAACCTGGGGCAGAAGCACAAAAAAATACAGCTCAATCCGATGTATAGAGATTTTTCACAAATTTTTACAGCGAAGCACAAAAATCTGTTTAGAGACAAAAACTTTCCCAAGCATCATTTCTCTCTCATTAGAGGTTATTCTTGGCGCAAAAACCACACAAAAATGATAAGGAGAGGTTATTACTGAGGCAATAACTTCCAAGACTCAATAAAAGAAAATTTTATTGACTAAAAATTTGGGTTATCTCCCAATAAGTGCTTTTCTTTAACGCCTTTGAGCTAGGCATGATAATTTCGATGATGCTCACATAAGAAATATGAATTGAAGTAAAAGAGAGTATCAAGAAGCAAATATGGAACACATTTAAGTCTAACCCACTTCCTATGAAAAATAATCTTTTAAAGAAACAAG
This sequence comes from Avena eriantha, assembly GCA_910589775.1. NCBI lineage: Eukaryota > Viridiplantae > Streptophyta > Magnoliopsida > Poales > Poaceae > Avena > Avena eriantha. The sequence continues at coordinate 93,795,057 of OU342746.1, read as the reverse complement.
TCATGAAAGCACAAAGCAACAAGCATAGGAAAGCAAAACAAGTGCAACTTCAAAATTTTCAACATAAAGAGGGGAAACTTAATATTGTTGAGATGCATAAAACCATGTTTCCCTCTCTCATAATAACTTTCAGTAGCATCATGAATAAAATTAACAATATAACTATCACATAAAACATTCTTATCATGAGCCACATGCATAAAAGAATTAATACTCCCCACATAAACATAGTCATTCTTATTAATTGTAGTGGGAGCAAATTCAACAAAATAGCTATCATTATTATTCTCATCACCATAATCATCAAATATAGGAGGCATATTGTAATCGTAATTAATTTTCTCCTCAATAGTAGGTGGACTAAAAATATCATATTCATCATTGCAATCATCATATATTGGATGTATAGTATCATTGTAAGAATAGTTATCTTCCAAAGTGTGTTCACTTGTAAACATATCATCATTCGAAGGAACATGGATTGTACTAATAGTACATCAATTACTAACATCATCATTTTTAGAATTGCTACCAAAGAGATTTTAAATATCAAAAGTAGCGTGCTTTTCCCAATCATGATCACTACTATAGGTAATAGGCATAGGAACATCATCGAGTTCAAACTCATCAAAAACTATAATAGGAGCAACATGCTTAGGGGAAAATACCGTTTCGTCTCTCCTTTTACTCCTCCTCTTCTTCTTTTTCTTCTCCTCTTTAGGAGGGAGAGGCTTGAAAGGAATCTTCTCCATATACCCTGGTTTATTGTTAGAGACAATAGAAGAGACTTTGGAGGATTCCTTCTTTTCATTAATAAGATCAAAACACATATTAGTCCTGTCATATTTTGGTAAAATCTCATCTTTTATAATATTTTTATATGTAAGTATTTGTGTGGCAATTATCAACGCAATAAAGATGACAACCATGCAAGCGCTATTCTTATCAAAAGCACTCGTCTCTACCAAAGAAGTTTTTCTTGATAATTCTTCACACCCCAAAAATAATGTAAGTTCATCATGCTGATTAGGAGTCATCATGTTATCACAATACAAACTTGCAGTACTCATTGGATTAGAAGGGCAATTATTATGGCATGAGCATTGAAAATTGAAATGACCCACTTCAAAGCAAAGTTCACAAATAAAAGGATAGAGGGCACAAACTTTTTTACCAAGATCATTTAGAGCCCTATACCATGTTCTAGTTTTTTCATTCCTATGGGTGATACAATATTCTTCTTCAATTTGATTCTTTTCACAAGGTCTATGTATTCCACAAAAATTAACATGCTTATAAGGAATAGTACTTTCAGAAGTTTGAGCATGTTTATTGCTATCATTATAAATAACAATTTCAATTTTCATGCAAGTGTCTTTAAAAGGCTCATGATACATGTCCCAATTTCCTTTAGGAGCATTAATACGAGGAGCAAAGGCTCTACAACAATCAACAAGAATTTGAGGATCAAGACCATATTTAGCACTAAGCTCTTGAAAATCAGAAGTTTCAGCGAAAGACTTAATGCAATCAAACTCATAGTTTATACCTGGTTCTTTACCTTTGTCGTTATCCCAATCTTCGGTATTGCTTTGAATTGTTTCAAGAAGATCCCACTTAGCTTTTACCTCCTTACTTGTGAAGGATCCCTCCAAACAAGTATCTAGATAGTCCTTGTAATGTCCTGAAAGCCTTGCATAAAAATTATTATTAATAATATTACTAGGGAGCTCATGAATGGGACATTTGAGAATTAGTGACTTCAATCTCCCCCATGCTTGGGCAATACTTTCTCCATCATGAGGGTGAAAATTATAAATATAATTCCTATCTTTGTGAATTTCATGAGGAGGATAAAATTTAGAGTAAAAGAGAGATTCAAGTTCCCTCCACTCCGAATGATGAGGATCATTTAGTAGCTCATACCACTCCCTTGCTTTGCCCTTAAGTGATAAAGCGAATAACTTCCTCTTAACTTGGTTCATTGAAATACCTGCACACTTGAACAACTCGCATAATTCGTGTATAAAGAGTAAATGATCACCGGGATGGACAGTTCCATCTCCAAAATAACAATTATTCATAACACGTTCCACAATTTCCATAGGTATTTTAAAAGGGATGATTTTAGTATGTGGGTTTAAAATATCACAAGTATCATTAGAATTATCACATATGGGAGATGAACTATCATCAGAGCAAATTTTCTCCTCTAAAGCTGGGAACTAAAAAGATCATTTTCATAAAAACTAACTTCCTCAAGCTTAGACGTTTCCATAGCATTAGTAACAAAGGTGTTCAAAAGATTCATACTAATAACATTTCTATTAGCATGCAAAGAAACTTCCATGGGTTTTTTAATTTTCTTTTGAGACCATTCATGTTCTACTAGGAAAAATACTAAAAAGCTCTCTAATTTTGTTGTTGTTTTCCATTAAGCCTAACTAGTGAAAATAAAAACAAGAAACAAAAAGATATAATTGCAGAATCTAAAGGAAATAACTTCGACCACTCACACACCAGCAACAGTGCTAGAAGATAGCTTAGTAGCCAGAGGATGTGAGTACCGTTTACCTTACCTCCCCGGCAACGGCGCCAGAAAATAGCTTGATGTCTACGCACGCTTCTATTCTTGTAGACAGTGTTGGGCCTCCAAGTGTAGAGGTTTGTAGAACATCAACAAGTTTCCCTTAAGTGGATCACCCAAGGTTTATCGAACTCAGGGAGCAAGTGGTCGAAGGTATCCCTCTCAAGCAACCCTGCAATCAAGATACAAGAAGTCGCTTGTGTCCCCAACACACCCAATACACTTGTCAGGTGTATAGGTGCACTAGTTCGGCGAAGAGATAGTAAAATACAAGTAATATGGATGATTATAAGTGGTAATTGCAATCTAAAATAATAGTGGCAGCAAGCAAACATGTAACAGGTCTGATTGTAAATGGTGTTTCAATGCTTAGAAACAAGGCCTAGGGATCATACTTTCATTAGTGGACACTCTCATATAAATATCTTCTCTTCATGATGCTACCCTGAACTACTCTCCGGTTGGACGTTGTAGGGCTATAACAGCACACCTTAAATTTCGCATTCCCCATCTAGATAACCCGTCACTGTCACCTTGAGCGCTAGATGGTTCCAATAAACACCACAATCTCATAGAGACATCCAACTCAAATTATACTCATGATAAGTCTTTATGTAACCTTAGCCAAAGTGCCACACGGTGTGCACACTATCAACTTCACACATGTGGGGATAAGCAGAGATTAATTAAAGCACTTGAGTAGCAGAATAGATCTATAGATTACAAAGCTCATGATCTCATAAGATCATGCATAGAGAGAGAGAGATGAACATATAGCTACAGGTAGAGCCCTTAGCCTCGAGAGAGAACTACTCCCTCCTCATCATGGGAGTCAACAACGGCGATGGAGATGGCGGTGGAGTCGATGGAGATGGATCCTAGGGCACTTCCCCATGCAGGCAGGGTGCCGGAACAGAGACTTTTGTTCCCCGGATCTCCTCTTCGGTGGCGGCAGTGCTACGGAACTTTTTGTGTAATTCTGATCTCGTATTTAGGGTTTTCATCCCGGGAGGCTTTTATAGGTGAAAGGGCAAGATCGGTGGAGGCCCGATGGGCCCACACCACCTGGTGGCGTGGCCAGGGGGGTACCCGCGCCACGATAGGGTGTGGCCAGCCCCTGGCCCTCCTTCGGCTGCCCTCCTTCGGCTGCCCTCCAGACTCCGTGTTCCTTCTGGTAAAATATTGACTTTGGCTTTTGTCTCGTTCAATTCCGAGAATATTTCTTTACTAGCTTTTCTGAAACCAAAAAAAGCAGAAAACGGGCAGCTAGCACTGTGGCATCTTGTTAATAGGTTAGTTCTAGAAAATGTGTAAAAATACTCCAAAATGTGGACAAAACATAAGAAAGTAGATATAAAACAAGCATGAAACATCAAAAATTATAGATACGTTTATGACGTATCACACGACATGCGTTCAAGCTATCAAAGTCTAACCCATTTGGTCTCTATATGCCATTGCCTATACCTCATGCACCTTTCTCCGACATTAGCATGGATTCCGTGTTAGGATTTCATAGGTCTAAGCATGGTCATGATTCTATATTTGTTGTTTAGGGAAATTGTTCGTATTCACGGTGTGCCAAGAACAATCGTCTCCGACCATGATGTCAAATTCATGAGCTACTTGTGGAAGACTCTCATGGCCAAGCTTGGTGTCAAGTTACTCTTCTCGTCCGCATCGCACCCGCAAACCAATGGCCAAACCGAGGTCGTCAACCGAAGTATCGATACTCTTCTTCATGTGTTGATCAAGAAGAACTTGAAGGATTGGGAGGAATGCATTCCCCACGCCGAGTTTGCCTACAATTGAGCCAAGCACTCTACAACAAAGATGAGCCCATTCATGACCATCTATGGTTTCGACCCCCTCACCACACTCGACATCCTACCACTACCTCTCCATGAGCATGCCGACATGGACGTTGACAAGTGCGCCCAAGCTATGAAGAAGCTTCATGAAGAAACAAGAGCTACAATCAAGCAACAAGTGCAACTGTTCGCACGCAAACACGTCACCATGTACCCTCGATGCTGAGGGTGATGCACGGCAGCACGCGCCAAGGGAGGCTTGTCGGAAGCGCGGCTGATACGTCCTAAATGTATCTACTTTCTCGAACACTTTTGCTATTGTTTCTTCTCTAAACTTGTGTGATTTGGATGCAACTAACACGGACTGACGCTGTTTTCAGTAGAATTACCTTGGTGTCTAGTTTTTGTGCAGAAAATCAACTATCAGGAAAAATCCCGGAAAATATGCCAAAAAATCCTATTTCACCAGAAGACTCCGGAGCCAGAATACGAGACGGAGGGGGGCTGGGCCCAGGCCACACCACCTGGCCACGCGGGCTAGCCCAGGCCGCGCCAGGGGGTGGTCTGGATGCCCCAGACTCCCCCTCGGTCTCCCTCTTCGCCTATAAGATGCCTTCTGACCTAAAAACTCAGGGGGGGTCGACGTTTTTCTAGAGAGAGTTCCACTCCACCGCCACCACCAGATTCAACGAAACAGCACCAGAAACTCCGTTCTGGCACCCTACCGGGACGGGGAATTGGAGGAGATCATCACCATCATCATCACCGTCGCTTCTCCATCGACCATCCATGTTTCCCCCATCTATGAGTGAGTAATCCCTCGTTGTAGGCTATGGGGATGGTAGGGATTGGATGAGATCATTCATGTAATGGCATCAGATTGTTAGGGCATGGTGCCTAGTATCTTCTATTAGTGCTTTACGACTTTGTTGCGACTTGTTATGCTTAATGCTTGTCACTAGGGCCCGAGTGCCATGATTTCAGATCTGAACATGTTATTGATTCATTATGATAGTATTGTTTATGGTCTTACCTACAAGTTGTATACACGCGTTGTTGTCCGGAACCAATGGCCCCGAAGTGACAGAAATCGGGATAACCGGAGGGAATGGCTTTGATGTGAGGATCACATGTGTTCATGGAGTGTTAATGCTTTGCTCCGGTGCTCTATTAAAAGGGGCACCTTATTTGTTAGTAGTTCCCTCGAGGCCCCGCTGCAAACGGGATGGCAGGATAAAAGATGTTGTGCAAGTTCTCATTGCGAGCACATATGACTATATATGGAACACATGCCTAGGATTATATAGTACTTGGATGCTTTATCTTATTTATCTGCAATTGCCCTATGTTCTGATTGCTATGTGAATTGTCTTGTCCATGCAACGCCCGTCCATCCATCCCTATGCCTACCGCACTCGAATCCTACTGTTTACTGCTATTGTTACTGCTATCTTTACTTTTACTACTGCTGTTACTTTACTATTCCTCCTACAAAACTGTTGCTACTGATAAACTGTTGTGAGCAAGATTGTTTCCAGGTGCAGCTGAATTGACAACTCAGTTGTTAAGGCTTATAAATATTATTTGGCTCCCCTTGTGTCGAATCAATAAATTGGGTTTCACTTCCCTCGAAAATACTGCGATACACCCCCCTATACTTGTGGGTCATCAGCGATACGCAAGACAGTCCGGCGGGTGCCTTTGTAGATCCGAAACCCCGCTCGCTCGGGAGGGACCCCGTCAGGGCGTCGCGGCGGCTATGGGATGTCTTAGGTCGGCCGAACTGCCCCTAGAGCCTCGAGGATTCATAGCCCTCTGGTATGAAGAACTGGGGAAGAACGAGAAAAAGATACAAGGGAGAGAGATAAAAGTAGATGAACACAAAAAAGTAATAGATGTGTTTGTTCGATTGGTGTTGGTTCAATCGGTCATCATCCCTCATGTATATAAGGAGCGGCTAGACTTTCCGTGTAAGAAAGAAGGTTGGATCCACGTCCAAAACCCTAATTGGGGTTCAACTCGAACAAGCAAACCCGAAATTTACGTAACTGTTCGGTCAAAAACTTGTCAGTATCTTCCAGACCACTTTTGAGATAGTAAACGCGTCCGGATCAAAATGTTGTAAAAATAAAAGTTGTGCATCTCAAAACAACGAACAAATTTTATGTTGGTTACTTTTTCATATGATCTAATCTTGATATACTTTTCCACTTATTTTCATATCAAACTCGGATTTAGACCAAACGAATTTAACTCAATTCGTCCGTATCTTGACTCTGGAGGCCACGTACTTGCTCAAAAGAAGTTGTCCCAAAAACAAAGTTGTTCATCTCGAATAAAACGATGAGCTTTCACGTTTTACACTTTTTCATTGGAGTTGATTTTCACTTCTTAAATTAAGTCGTAATCAGATTGATCGAATTATGAGATTGTTTGGGTCGACCGAGTCCATTTTTCTTGCCTAAGCTGAGACATGGTCTGTGGTCCGGCGACCCCGGTCCTGGCCGTGCTAATTCGGACTCCGAGAGTATTTTGGTTCCCAAATTTGCATACTATCTCGGATTGAGATAGTTCAAAAACCAAAATTGCTTGTTTTGATGAGGCGCACAACTTTCATATTTAGAACTTTTTTATTTGAGATCATCGTAAAGGAGTTATAGTTGAAGCCTCTATATATCAGTCTTCAAGTCTTCTGTGAACACTAGCATAATCGGCTATTAAGCCTGATCATGGCTTGACTTGATATGGTGCATATTTGATGATGATTAATAATCCTCAAATGGACCTTTTCGAGTGTCTCCCACCATTGTCTTGATTAGCAATGAGCCCAAAACAAGTGCCAACACATGTCACCCTATTTTCTGACAGAGCTTGCGTGTTAGAAAATAACTTGCTCCACTTTTAGTCTAAGGATGATGTCAACACTCCATCGTCCATTGGTTGTCTTAGGGTGATAACTCTATATCGGCCATATGTGCTAAGGGCGATAAATATATATCAGCCTCTTGTGTATGATTTCCTCAAATAATTTACGTTAAGAACAATCACCTCATCCGGAAGTTGATGAAATATCATAATTTCCTTTATGAACAACACCCACAATGATCCCGACTAGGTCTTCATTCATGTTGCTCAAGAAGAATATCGCCAACTGTTCGGCAATAAAGATCATTACCTATTAATAAGCATTTGAAAAGCAACCTAACTATCATGTTCACCCTTTGGTTCAGATTTTCATGTAATAAACAATGGTCTTCCTCTATTTTTCATCTTCACCTACACTAGATCTTTCATTAGTGGCCGAAGCGGTGGTCTCCAATTCAGCCTTACCTATGTTGGCAAAACAAAGCATCGGCTCTTCTGGAATATGAAATATATCATGAATAACATGGTAGCTAGATGTTTGTTGAGCCAACTCATTTGCACTTCAGTTTTCATGTCTAGAGTATGAGCAATGATAAATCAATCCAAGATGAAATTCACATCTAGACTTGTATCAAAATAAATAACAAGTGATTCGTCAAAACTTTGGTAAACCATGGACATTATTGCACTACTCACAACGAATCACTAGAAGCCTTAATATGTGTAGCAGCTATAGCAATTAAAAAGTTCTAGCACGAATAGCAAAGCTTCACATTCGGCTATATGGTTTGTGCAAGATATTCTAAGCGGCATGAGACTTCATAAAACAGTATCATAAGGAGATAAATAAACAATACCAATGCATTGGTTATTGCTTTTAAAACTGAACAATCGAAATTTAATCTCCATGGTACTAGAGAGACAAGATCAATATCAATATCATGCTCACAATCTACGCCCCACAATGACATTAAAGGCAATTTGCCCTTTCATAGATTTTAAAGATTTATAAGCCAAATTATCAATACATAAGCATAAGCACAATTTCTAATGAATGCATACCTTGCCTCTGTCTCAAGTAACACTAAGGACGATGTTAGAACACCACATCGGCCATAATTGGATAATGATCTGAGGGTGATAAAATAAATAACGTCCATATATCTTTGCCCCAATGGGAATGCATAACCCATGCACCAAAGTATGTATAGCCGAATTAAACAAAACAACAAATCTGATTATGAACTTCAAGCATTCAGCCTCTTGGATTAGCAATAAAATTGCAACTAATCGTATGAATAATGATTTGGCAATACCCTTTCATGATGTACATAATTATGATGCATCCATGGATCAAAATAAATCCATGGTGGGTAACCAATCATACCGGAGGATGAATTCCATGGCATATGCATTAATGGTGAAGTATAATAATATGGATGATGTGCTGGCCAAAGCATTGGATATTGATACCGAATTCTTTGGCCTGATTTCTTATTGGATTTATTCTCTTTGTTCTCCACTCTTGATGTCCTTCTTATGATAGGATCTCGCACATATTTCTTGCCTTGAGGGATTACTTTGGGAACCCACGCCATGTTTATTTTCTTCAGCTCCTTGGCTATAAGCCTATATAGCTTCCTCTCTTGCCAATTTGATAAGCCGAGTGAGCATCTCGGCTGTGGTTTCGTTTCACACAATGACATGGATTTCTTAATCTTAGGCACCTTCAATTTTGCTTGTTCAGATTCAGAAATTGGGTCTTTGAAAGTTACTCACTTCACTTCCTTGCCCTTAGTAGCCAACATCAATTCAGTTGGCTTCTCATTATTTTGAATCGAATTTGAAACGGCACACTTGTGTCCATCCTTTTTGATTAGGTATACTTGCTTGACCACTTATTTCTTTACCCATGAACTCCAGACCGATTCTTTTTGATTGAAACGGTCTTTGACGTGTGATTGTAGATCAATTGATCTTCTTGGAGCTGCAAAATTTGGGTGAGATGATCTAGAATTAGATGGATAATGTACCCATTAATCATACCTTTCCCATGATGGATATGAATAAAATTCAGCGTTGGAAGGTATCCATGACATTGGCATTGGTGGCCCAAAAGGAGGATATGAATTTGTTGCATTTAATTTCTCCTTTTGCCAATCCCTGTCTTTAGAATTTTTCCTTGTGGGTGATCTTGATGCTTTTGCACTACTTGGCCGATAAGAACTTTTTGGTTTACTCTCTTTTTTATATTTTTCTAGCAGTTGTGCAAAAATGACTTTTGGTTTGCTACCCTTAGGCTTATTGCGGCCTTTGTATTTTTGAGTTTTGCACGCATCGATCTTTGAGTTTTGTTGTTTCGTTCCCTCTGGTGCTTGATGTCTTCATTGTACCTTCAATAGAACTCTTGCCTTCAAGAACATTTGCAATATGCTCTTCAACAATCTATTTGCTTGAAAGCTTGATCCCACCATCTTCCTTGTGTACCTTCTCATCATTATATGAATCGACCATAGGTAGCCAATGTAATATCTTTTGGCCATCAAGACCAATGGAAATAGATTGGTCATCAATTTGTGTTTTAGAAAATTTCAATCGTCCCTTATCAGCCGATTGTACTATTTGATAAAACATGTTGCAACTCTCTATACTATGCTCGAACAAATCACGCAACTTGCAATACATTCGTCCTTGTAATGATGGCTCAACATTGTGATCAAGAATTCTAATATAATCAGTTTGTACCAATATATCAAAGATGTGATCACACATTGTCAAACTGTAGGTACACCTTTTATGTTCTAACCGATCTTGTTGTGAGAACGACTTTTGAACGGGCGACAGATTTATTGGAAATCATACATATTGATGTGTGTGGACCAATGAGTGTGTCGACGCGAGGTGGATATCGTTATTTTGTTACTTTCACGGATGATTTAAGTAGATACAGGTATATCTATTTGATGAAACATAAGTCTGAAACCTTTGAAAAGTTCAAGAAATTTCAGAATGAAGTGGAAAAACATCGTAACAGAAAGATCAAATTTTTGCGGTCTGACCGTGGAGGAGAGTATCTTAGTTACGAGTTTAGCACACATATGAAAGACTGTGGAATAGTTTCACAACTCACGCCTGCCGGAACACCACAATGTAATGGTGTGTCGCAACGTCATAATCGTACTTTATTAGATATGGTTCGATCTATGATGTCTCTGACTGACTTGCCACTGTCATTTTGGGGTTGTGCACTAGAAACCGCTGCACTCACTTTAAATCGGGCACCATCTAAATCCGTTGAAACGACACCGTATCAATTATGGTTTGGAGACAAACCTAAGCTGTCATTTCTCAAAGTTTGGGGATGCGATGTTTATGTAAAGAAACTTCAGCCGGATAAACTCGAACCCAAAGCGGAAAAATGTGTCTTCGTAGGATACCCTAAGGAAACGATTGGGTATACCTTCTATCACAGATCCGAGGGAAAGGTTTTTGTTGCCAAGAATGGATCCTTTCTTGAGAAGGAGTTTCTCACGAAAGGTGTGAGTAGTCGGAAGGTAGAACTCGAAGAGGCTGTTGAACCTTCTCTTCATGAAATAGCGAGTAGCGCAGCACCGGAAGTTGTTTCGGAGTTGACTTCACCTAATGAAGAGAGAGCTAATGATAATGATCATGAAACTCTGAAAGAGGACACTATCGAACCTCGTAGGTCAAGCAGGACATGTGCAGCTCCTGAGTGACCCTGTGACGTATGAAGAAGCCATGATGAGCCTGGATTCCAACAAATGGCTAGAAGCCATGAAATCCGAGATGGAATCCATGTACGAAAACCAGGTTTGGACCTTGGTGTACTTACCTCATGATCGAAGGCCGTTGAGAATAAATGGATTTTCAAAAGAAAAACTGATGCTGATGGTAATGTGACCATCTATAAAACTTGACTTGTCGCAAAGGGGTTTCGACAAATTCAAGGAGTTGACTACGATGAGACATTCTCTCCCGTAGCGATGCTTAAGTCGGTTAGGATTATGTTAGCAATTGCTGCATATTTCGATTATGAAATATGGCAGATGGATGTAAAAACTGTGTTCCTCGATGGTAATATTGAAGAAGAGTTGTATATGATACAACCTAAGGGTTTTGTCGATCCTAAGGATGTTGATAAGGTATGCAAACTTCAGCGATCCATCTATGGACAGAAGCAAGCATCCCGGAGTTGGAATCTCCGCTTTGATGAGGTGATCAACGATTTGGATTTGTCCAAACTTATGGAGAAGCTTGTATTTACAAGAAAGTGAGTGGGAGCAATGTGGCATTTCTAATATTATATGTGGATGACATATTATTGATTGGAAATGATATAGATCTTTTAAATAGTGTTAAAAGTTATCTAAACAGCAAATTTTCGATGAAAGACCTTGGTGAAGCTTCATATATATTAGGCAATAAAATCTATAGAGATAGATCAAGACGCCTAATTGGGCTATCGCAAAGTACATACCTTGATAAGATATTAAAGAAGTTTAATATGGACGGAAGTAAGAAGGGGTTCTTACCTATGTGGCAAGGCAAGACATTGAGTAAGACTCAAAGTCCGGCTACGGTGGAAGACAGAGAGATAATGGATAAGAGCCCCTATGCCTCAGCCATAGGCTCTATAATGTATGCCATGCTTTGTACAAGACCGGATGTGGCACATACTATCAGTTTGACTAGTAGGTACCAATCTGATCCAGGTTCGGAACACTGGATAGCGGTCAATAATATCCTTAAGTACTTAAGAAGAACTACGGATATGTTTCTTGTATTTGGAGGCGAAGAAGAGTTGGTCGCTAAGTGTTATGTCGATGCTAGCTTTGACACCGATCCGGATGACTCTAAGTCTCAATCTGGATATGTATTTCTCTTGAATGGAGCAGCAGTTAGTTGGAGGAGTTCCAAACAACCTGTGCTGGCTGGATCAACGACGGAGGCAGAATATGTTGCTGCTTCAGAAGCAGCGCAGGAAGCGGTTTGGATGAAGGAGTTCATAACGGAACTAGGTGTGGTTCCTAGTGCATTGGACCCAATGGTGATCTATTGTGACAACAATGGAGCCATAGCCAACACCAAGGAACCAAGGTCTCACAAGAATTCCAAGAATATTAAGCGTCGGTTTCACTCCATCCGAGAGCATGTCAAGGATGGAGATATAAAGATTTGTAAAGTACACACGGACCTAAATATAGCAGATCCATTGACTAAAGTTCTCCCTAGGGAAAACCATGATCAACACCAGAACTCCATGGGTGTTAGATTTATCACTATGTAAACTAGATTATTCTCTCTAGTGCAAGTGGGAGACTGGAGGAAATATGCCCTGAGAGGGAATAATAAAGTTGTTATTATGTATTCCCTGTATATGATAGATGTTTATTTTGCATGCTATAATTGTATTGATAGGAAAGATCAATACATGTGTGTTTAATAAACAAAAAGGGTTCCTAGTTATGCCTCTCTTATAGACTAGCTCGTTGATTAACAAGATGATCAAAGTTTCCTGATCATGGGCATTGGATGTTGTTAATAACAAGGTCATAGCATTTGTGAAATGATGTGATGAACATTCATCCGAAGTATAGCATTACGATCAAATTCATTATGTTTATATTGCTATAACATCATACGAAGTAGTCTTGGTCCTTAGACCATGAGATCATGTTAATTGCTAACACCAGAAGAGTATCTTGATAACATCAAACGTCACACCGTAACAGGGTGACTATAAAGGTGGGTTCAGTGCTACGAAGGTGTTATGTTGAGGCTCATGATCAAGAGTGGAATTTGTGAATCCCGATGACGGATAGATATACTCTGGGCCCTCTCGGTGATATCACATTAAGATCGCTTGCAAGCAAGTGATGTTATCATTAGAATGTTATATCACAGGAACGAGAAAAGAGTGCATGTCGGTAACGAGATCAAACTAGCTATTTAGATACCGATGATCGAATCTCGAACATGTCTTATATCATGAGACAAAGGGATTAAGTTAATAGCGTTAAAGGTTCTCACGATCATAGAAGTCATCATTGAATGTGTAGGAGTCAGTATGGATCTCCAGGTCCCGCTTCTGATTATTGATTTGAGAAGGGTCTCAATCATGTCTGCATTATTCGTGAACCGTAGGGTGACACACTTAAGGGTTACCGAACACCATTTTGGAGCACATATGTTTCAGACAAAAGAACTGCAAAGCGCTAGAATTATTTCGATGGAAACCGGAATTGTTTCAGGCGAAATTGCAGAAAGTGGTTCTGCATGTGATATTGAAATGTTGCAAGGGGTTTTATGTGAATGTTTGTTAATTAAAGTAATTAACAAAATTCTGAATAAAATAAATAAAAGAGTTTTATTAATTGAGAGTTGCATTCAATTTAGTGGAAATTTAATGCATGTGAGTGGAACTTTGGGTGGAGCTTGAATTGATGTGAGTGGAGCTTCCACCACATGAATGAGGAAGAGGTGGGGGCACCCGTCACAAAGCACACCTCCTCGTGAAGGATCTCTCTCCCCCTCTAGATATTCCTCCATGGTCTCAGATTAGCGAGATACATGTTCTCGGTGGCCTTGCGTCTGGAAGGATTTGCTGCTTTCGTTGATTCACTGGAGCGAGGAGGTGGAGGTTGTCCGGTAGTTTGAACGTGTGTGCGAGGACGGATGCGCTGCTGATTTGCAGCGCTAGGACTTCCACACGATTTTGAGATCGGCAAGCGTACGACTACATCATCCACGAGTTCCAACTCGTTAACAAACTATGTTGTCTTCGAGGGTAAGTTCTCTATGGATGTATATCCACCCGTTGCTCTGTATCTAGTAGATAGATCTTGGCGTATAGTTCTCATCGTAGGAAATTTTTTGTTTTCTATGCTACGAACCCAACAGTACATATAAAATTTAGATGAAACGATGTGGAAAGCTTTGGCTGTAATAATTCATTATTATTGGTCTCTCTAAAGGGTACAACATGTTGACCGATAGGTTCTGTGATAATTATATTACTAACAAATAAATTACCTCTCTCGATTGGTCTTTCATTGCTTATGAGAATTTTGCTAATAGATGTATCAATAATAAAGTTTTGACCAAATTGGAATATAAGTAAATTATTTGCTAGATGTACCTCTTTGAAGATGTTTGAAACGTATGATGGTTGCACGACCTGAATAATATCTTGCTCGGCCTCTAGATAATTGCCCAATGCCTTATCTTCTTTCATTTCTAGATTTTGTGCCTCTTCACTTTGATGCTCTTCGTAAATCAAATATTGTTCGGCTATATCTTGTTGTTGTTGATGTTCACAAGTTTCTTTGGCACGAAACTCATAGGGAAACATGTAAGCTCCCTTACATCTAGAAAAATCAAGCATAACCGTTTTGCTAAGCTTGTCATGCTCTTGATTAACGAAGCTTGCTTCTTATGATTCGGTATATTCGGCATATGTATTTTCTGTTTTGGCTTTTTCATTAAACAAATTAACTATCCTAGCAAAATCATTCTCACCTTGACGTGCTTCATCATATTGCAAAGATTCTTCTTTTTTTCCTTGATGTAGCAGTGGGTTCAACTTGATTGCTGCGTGGAGGAAATGAATTGATTCCTTCAACTTGAGTAGTATTATCTTGATGGTCCTTTTCAAGACTTGCAAGAAACTTCTGTAGTTCTTCTTCTTCAAGTTTTATCTTATACGCTTTATGATCCTCTTTCATCTTATTTTCAAGTGCATCAAACTCCTTGATGACCCACAAGTATAGGGGGTGTATCACAATATTTTTGATAAGAGTGTCGAACCCAACGAGGAGCAGAAGGTGTTGACGAGTGGCTTGGGGCAGGAATTCTCTGTAAATACTTAGCAAACAGATTTTTAGGGGTTTTTGATAATGCAGGTAAATAAAGTACGAGTGAATGAAAGGCAATAATAATAAATGAAGCAAGTGGCCCAATCCTTTCTTTAGCAAAGGACAAGCCGGTTGTATTACTTAAGATGACCAAACGTTCTCGAGGACACACCGGAATATCATCAAGTGCTTTCGCTTCATATAGTTGATTAATCTTCTTTAGTTAGATAAGTGTTGTGTGGGTGAACCTCTGCTAATGTACTGACCTTCCTAGGACTAATATATACTTGTGATTATACCCCTTGCAAGCATGCACAAGTACAAGAAAGTAATTAAGATAAAAACCTACCATAGCTTTAAACTCTGAGATCCTACACTCCCTTGTGCAAAGGTTTCCTAACGGGGGTTTAGGTTTCTGTCACTCCGGAAACCCCTACAATTAGTAGCCAAATACACAATGCATTCCCCTAGTCCCATAAAGGTGAAGTGTCATGTAGTCGACGTTCACATGACACCACTAGAATAATAACACCACAACTTAAGTATCAAACCATTAAATATTTCTCAACACAATTCCACTACTAACAACATGACTTCTCCCATGTCCTCAAGAACTAAACATACTACTCACGAGACATCATATGGATCAAGATCAGAGATGAAATAATGATAAGTAACAATCTGAACATGAACGATAATTCAATGGTTCCACTCAATAGCATCAACTACAACAAGTAATCAACACCAGGAAAGTTTCCCCTAAGAACTATGCAAGATTCAACCTAGTTGTTACAGCGGTATGAAGTTGGGATGATGGTGCTGGCGGAGATGATGATGGAGATGATGATCATGATCCCGATGAAGTCTAGCTTGATGACGGTGTTGATGGCGACGATCTCCCCTCTCCGGGAAGGAATTTCCTCGGCAGATTTCTACCTGCTAGAGAGCTCTTTCTCTCTCTCCAGTTTTCCGCCCTGCAGAGGCGGCAGAATCTTTCTGTGGTCGCTCCCCCAGTCTTAGGGTTTCGTGGGGATAATATACGCCAAAGGGCAGAGCCAGAGGTGGGCCAGGGTGGCCACACCACCTGGTGGCGCGGCCAGGGCTGGCCCGCGCCAGGGGTGGTGGGCCCCCTATGGCCCATCTCCGTTCCCCCTTCTAGCATCCTTCGTCTTCTGGAAAAATAGGATTTTCCATGTATTTTCTGGAATTTTCTGATCTTTGTGAATTTCACCTCCAAACAGTGCATTTTCCATCAGAATCCTGACTTCAGCGGTCCATCCTCCAAAAGTCATCAACCATGCAAAAACAGATGAAATAACATAAGTATTATCTCTTAATATGAAATATATCAATAAATAATAGTAAATTATGATATAGAATAGTGATGCCAAATGGACGTATCACTCCTCATCATGCTTCTTCTTGAGTGTCTCAAATAACTGAAGATGTTCCTCCGATAAATCATCAAATGTAATGAAATTATCGGTGTTAACCTCAGCTGCACATGATTTCCCCCCGATGTTTTTAGTTTCTTTCGGCAACATAGTGTCGCTAAAACTTAGCAATTTAGAAGGGGGAAACCTAATCTTGTTTGACTTACGCTCCTCTTCACGCTTCTTGTTGTATGCCTCATAAGCTTGTATTGTAGCAAGATCGTGGGGCCTCTCTTCTAGCTCTCGGTGAAGAGAATTAAACTTCTTGAACTCAGCTGCAAGTTTTTCCTTCAACTCATTTGTTCATGCATAAGAATGCCCCCAATGCTTTTTGTATCTTTCGGCAATGAGGTGTCACTGAAACTTTGCAATTGCGCGGGGACGTACCATACGCTACAGTACTAGATGAAGGCACATTAGCTTTTATTGAGTTTCCACTTATTCGTCTATAACCATAAAGGTGTGAAGCTGAATTATGAATATCATTAATTGCATATGGTGCTGAAACATAAGGTGTAGCCTATGATAACTAAGAGTAATTAGGCAAATAACTAGTTGTAGCATCTCCAATTTCCTTATCCATCGGCATGTTTGAAGCTAAACCTAGAGATTACAACTTATTTGCCGATGAATATGAAGATGAAACACTTGGTTGCATGCTATTGAAATTTCTAACATCGGGTGTTTCATATAGATTAATAGAATTCGTCATGTTATTCATTGGCATATGAATTTTTGGGGTTGCTGATGCATGAGAATTCGAATTTACATGTTGCAAGTTACTAAGATAAGTTGAAGCATGGGGATTATTATGCATCGGCTTTTGCACATAGTAAAAACTAGGGCTAGCCGATACAGTAGACATATCAAAAGATCTAGCAAACATCAACATAAGAATAATATGCATCTACGTAGGAAGATTTTGGATTCATGATACCGCTTGTAGATTGCAGTAGCAAGAACGGGCTGGAGGGTTTGAATCTTCATCCCTAGCGGAGTCACCAAAAAGTGTGTTCGCACACGAACACATCACCGTGTACCCTCGATGCCGAGCGTGATGTGCGGAAGCATGTACCGAGGGAGGCTGGCCAGAAGGGCGGTACGCAAGACAGTCTGGCGGGCGCCTTTGTAGACTCGAAACCCCGCTCGCCCAGGAGAGACCTGTCAGGGCGTCGCGATGGCTATGGGCTGTCCTAGGTCGGCCTAACCGCCCCTAGAGCCTCGAGGATTCGCAGCCCTCCGGTACAAGGAACTGCGGAAGAATGAGAAAAAAGATACAAGGGAGAGAAATAAATGTAGATGAACATGAAAAAGTAATAGATGTGTTTGTTCGATTGGTGTTGGTTCAATCGCTCATCACCCCTCGTGTATATCAGGAGCGTCTGGACTTTCTGTGCAAGAAAGAAGGTTGCATCCACGTCCAAAACCCTAGTTGGGGTCCAACTCGAATAAGCAAACCCGAAATTTGCGTAACTTTTCAGTCAAAAACTTGTTAGTACCTTCCAGACCACTTTTAAGATAGTAAACAATCTCGAATCAAAATGTCGTAAAAAAGCAAAGTTGTGCGTCTTGAAACAGCGAACAACTTTGATGTTGGCCACTTTTCATATGATCTGATTTTGATGGAATTTCCCCGTATCAAACTCGGATTTAGACCGAATGAATTTAACTTAATTCGGCCGTATCTTAAATCTGGAGGCCACATACTTGCTCAAAAGAAGTTAACTCCAAAAGAAAAGTTGTTCATCTCGAAAAGCGATGAACTTTCATATTTTACACTTTTCCATCGGAGTTGATCTTGATTACTTAAATTAAGTAGTAATCAGATTGATTGAATTATGAGGTTTTTTGGGTGAGACATGGTCTGTGGTCCGGCGACCCCGGTCCTGGCCGTGCTAATTCAGCCTATGGCAGCATTTTAGCTCTCAAATTTGCATACTAACTCGGATTGAGATGGCTTAAAAAACAAAAATGCTTTTTTCGACGAGGCGCACAACTTCCGTGTTCAGCACTTTTTCATTTGAGATCATATTAAAGGAGTTATAGTTGAAGCCTCCATATATCAGTATTCGAGTCTTTTCTGAACACTAGCATAATCGGCTATTAAGCCTGATCATGGCTTGACTTGATATGGTGCCTCTTTAATGATGAGTAACAATCCTCAAGTGGACATTTCCAAGTGTCTCTCACCATTGCCATGATTAGCTATAGCCAAAAAAGGGTGCCAACAGCAACGCCAAGCAACAAGGCTCAAAAAGGATAACAAAGAGTTAATCTTCGAGAAAGGTAACCTCGTGTGGATACACCTAAGCAAGGACCGTTTCCCCAAAGAACGCGACTCCAAGCTCAAGCCTCGAGGAGATGGTCCTTTCAAGGTCCTAAAGAGAATCAACAACAATGCCTACATCATCGATATTCCGACCTTCAAGTACCTTGCGAGCAATACATTCAATGTCAAGGACCTCTCACCCTACCATGGAGATGTTTAGGATGATGACCATGAAGAGTCGAGGACGACTCTTTCCCGGGAGGGACGATGCAGCCCGTCCTACGGACACCTCTACATCTACATCGGGCTTGTTCGTCTGCGGTACCAAAGTTTGCAGGCCAGCGCATGGCGGTACCTAAGTTGCCTGAAATTACCGCGTTTCAAAAAGTTGGGCCGTCAACTACTGAGAGGGGTCATTTTGAGGCAAACTCATCTCACCCCTTCTAAATTCAAACATTCCGTTAAACTGCCCAGTGAAGTAGACGGTTGGGACCCTCATGTCGGTCATCTGTCCGTGACACGGGCGCCAATGCGGCAACCTCTTAGGCAAATCGAGCAGCTAAGTGGATTGGATGCGTTGACCAATTTCACAAATCCATTTCCAGCTTTCCCCTAGCACCGGCGGCGTCGGAATCCACCCTCCAAGCAGGACGATCCCTTCGGACATTTGACTTCAGGGGCCAAGTTGCTGCGCCCAGTTGCTGTGCCCAGTCGCTGATACCGAGCTCCAATGGCGCATGCCGTAGCCGTCGTTGCGAGGCTCTAGCCCACCTCCGCCGCCGACGAGCCGAGCAGTTCGGAGGATGGCAGATCCTACTATCAAGGAAGAAGAAGTTCTGGCTACAAGCGGGTGAGATACCCTTCTCTTTGCTATTCGCACTAATTATAACTGCTAGCTGGCTACTGAACCTCAAACTGTTTATTAGCCCAATGCTGACAAACATATTTTGTCCACAGTTTTTTGTCAAGTGGGATCTGCGCGGACACCCCTTACCTGGTTACGGTAGTCCTCTGCAGGTACGACTCTAAGGGAAAGTGGTATGGAAGTCATTGTTTCACGATGGAAGAAGCGCCTGCGCAGATCTGCACTATATCTGGTATGGTTGCTGCTCTGCATAATCATGTTGAATTATAGCCGAAGCAGACAGCAAAGTTCAGCTTTGTGGATGAACGTGGCATCATGGTTCCTATAACGTGTGACAGTCAGCTAATTGGGTTGATGAAAAGGTATGCTTCGGCTGCCATGTTTGACCTAAAAAGTGATGTACTGGATGTGGAAGCTGCTGCAACTGGGAGTCGCCCTTCTATTCTTGGACAGGGTGGTTGCTCGAACCCAATTAGCTCCTAGTAAGCAAAGGTCGCTTAGGGTTCACATGCTTGTGCTGAATTGTAATTTTTGTTTTATTTACTCTGTAGATATTGGGCAGTTATGCAACAGTCTTGTTTCTTTGATAGGAAGCGCCACAAGGTTAGAAACATGACTGTCAGGTCAGTCATTTTGTTGTCCTAAGAAATTAAAAACGAGTGGAAAGATGATGCTGGACACAATTCTGGTGCCCATTGTCCCGGCGATGCAGAGTACGTGAAGCTAAGAAAATTGGCACCGAGGAAGAGGAAGAAGGCAAGAAATGAAGAAGCCAGTGGACATGAAGGCTTGGCACCCAGGCTGCGGAAGAAGGCTGCTGGCAATGAAGATGCATAGTAATGTGTTGAACTTGAACCTATATATGTAATTCTGTTAAATTCTGGAGCTCTGTGTGTGGCACGTTGCTGGGCGAAACAATCTACCAACGTTCTCTGAGTAAAATGTACCGCAACTTAGGGTTTGGAAACGCCCGAGTCAGTAGTTGAATCCAAAATTATGATTGTGCCACTGCTATCTGAAAACAAGGATCCACCGGTTCCATGATTGCTGAGGGGCGGGAGGTCTCCAAATACGACGGAATGTAAGTGGCATAGAAATAAATTATTTAAGCTGCCACACTCCACGAAGCAGCAACTTATTTCAGATGCTGCACAACGACGTGGCAACATAAACAACAATGTTCTCACCAATAATTCCCAGATGAGGAGGAAATCGCTACCACTTTCTGGCCTAATCTTGAGCACGTCTATCTCACCGCCTCTCTGCTCCTGCATCCCCTGCATCTAGCGAAGCTCCCGGATCTCTAGTAACCGGGTGTACGTGCTTCCACTTTATAAATTGTGGTTGTGCCATTTGCATGTGGCACAATCCACGTATATTACGTTTAAACAAACCACCAATGTCATAATACACTAGTAGAAAAGGTGTCTTTGGTCCACGGTCACATTCCCAATCCGGGACAGAGATCTAAATCGAAGCAGAAATTGATCTAAATGACAAATTCTTTCACAAATTAATCGAGACAAAGGTCTAAATCGAGGCATTGCATTAATTCAACCACAAATTCTTCTAAACAAAGATACGATTTCACATCCTACATTAATTCAACCACTTCAACAATTTCACTTCCGTCGCCGCTGTCCTCCGAGCCGCCGGCTTCCTCGTCATCGTCGGACGGAACCTCCACGATTTCCGCATTGTTCACGAGACGGAGCACCTCTTCACGGTGAGCGGCGGCGATGACGGTGTACTTGGTCCGTCCAGGGACGGACCAGAATCTCTCCCTCCCTTCTCGGTCGCGGAGATCCCGGTGCACCATGCGCCCGTAAACGACGCGGTTGCCAATCTTGGCCTTTCGCTCCTTCTTGAATAGCGTCGGCCAGTACGGGCTAGCCGCCGCGTGCCGGGCAGCGCCCTCTTCCACGCGGGCATCTGGTGCCGGCGCGCCGCGATTTCGCTCTCCACCACGGCTCCGCCGGGGACGAGGAGCGGAGCCACCAGCACCCCCGCATAGCTGATGCGCCATCCGTGGGGCACCGTCGTGGCCGGCAGCGCGAGGATGTCGAAGTGCGCGAACATCTCCGCCTCGTAGAAGTTCAGCGAGGGCATCTCCATGGTGGCGCGGTGGAGATTCGAGTAACCTAATGTGTCATCGATTTCGCGCACTCGAGCACCTCATACGCAATAGCCCGAGTAGTTGATTCTGCCTGATCGTCGAATCCTTGAACTCCGAGTACCTCGGCAAGGTACTGAGACTAAGGGTAATCAGGCTAACGAAAAGGCCTAGGATACAGTGCAAAAGTGTCGACTCGATTGGCATCAGAATCATACTTTACAATCCAACATGCAACTATTCTTTACAAGATACAAGTACTTCAACATTCTTAATGTTTTATGCAGCTTATAAGGATGTCGACTGCATCGAGCTATTCTATCGGGTCCTCCAACAGGAGTCGACAAAACAACTAGCTACGCTATACACTCAAGACCCGAGTCGAGTCCCTCCTCGGATGGTTGCATCGCTTGATACTACACACATGCGACGTTGGCCACGCACCCGACAAAAGTGACTGCATCGACTCCATCTGCATCGTCAACTCACCCATGTTTCTTCTCGCATGATTAGTGACTACGTCTACAAGATACAATACTCGAGTCTCTGTTCGAGTCTACGACTCCGCCAGACACTCGGGGGCTACTCCAAACTAGAGCACTGGCCGCGCATATACAAGATCCTTGAGTGACACGCTCTGAATCCTCACTCGAATCCACGATTCGACTAAGGACTCGAGGGCTACTCCCATAGGGAGCGCTGGCCGCGCACCCAAAGAAATTTGTGAATATATCCAAGCATCATAAAAACCCTTCACTCGAATCTACGATTCGATTGTTGACTTCGGGTTACTCCCATAGGGAGCGCTGAAAGCATATTCGACTGACACAATAAAAAGACGATAACAGTCGCAAATGTTCTTTAGTCCCCACTCGAGTCTACGACTCGAATAGGCACTCGGGGGCTACTCCCATAGGGAGCGCTGGTCGCGCACTCTATGATTATTTTTCCTCGTACATCGTATTGTGTGTCGATAACATCCACACTCGAATGCTATGGCGACTCTGCCTCATATTTTACCTACAAAGAGATTACGTCTCATGGGCCACCCGAATCATCTCCGCGATGACAAAATTCGGATGTCGCGCTTACAGCGTGAAGATAAGACCTGAATAAGGTCTGGCAACGCATCTGCTGCGCACTACCAGAGATATATCCGTGCCTGCAGGTATGATGAATACGCCTTGACAGACGCGTCGAGTGCTCACACCCATACACTGGAATTCGACTCTTGTAAGACCTCCGCGGCATGAGTCGAATTACGCCAGCAATTTCCGAATTCGGGTCCGGGGACTCGAGTTTGAGTAGGTAGCGTTGTTTTTGCCCTAGAGAAATTAACTGGTCCCAATCCATCGAGCGCACCAGGCACGTTTACCATCATCCCTATGAACTACTACAAATTCAACTGACCCGATGAACTTCCGAGAGAAGTGCTACACACTCGACACAATTGTCGACTCCGACATCCTAATGTGAAGATCAAGACTTCTGAGTCTCCACCCGAATCTACGATTCGCATGGACACTCGGGGGCTACTAACATGGGTATGCCCAACATGCACTCGACTACAGCCTACCTGGTGCGTCCTGACGGAAGGCCCACTCGACAAATTGCCAAGGTCCATGACGACCATGACGGTTCGAGTGGTATGAAGCCCATATGGACACGGACTCCCAAGCGTACAAGACAAGGAAACCTCAAGACTAGAGTTCTAATCTAACTTGTAACCAACTCGTATTGATACCTGAGACCTAGCCTCCCCATGTATAAAGTCTAGGAGGGTCCAACGAGGAGGACACGACCTAAGACACCAATAGACAATCGCGACTCCCACGATACACAATAGATCTAGACATACGCCAGATCCAATCTGCGTGACACCGCCATCGGCAACCTTGTAATCCTTCGGATCATCATCAATCAAGAGCAGACAAGCAGGAGTAGGGTCCTCTACGAGGCCTGAACCTAGGTAAACCTCGTGTCACCTGTGTGCTTGTTTGCTAGCCGATCAAGACTTCCAGCGCTCCCCAATTCCTCGAACCTAAGTCCATAACAATGGGCATTGATGAGTTAAACCCTCTTCAGTCGGCGTCATACATCGTCTGGTTGGCCTAACACATCATACCCGCATGAGTAAACGGAGTAGATCTGGCTCAAAAAATAGATAACTAGCCACGGATGATAGAGATAGAGATGAGACGACTCCCCTTGAACCCATGGCGAGAGGGGAGGAGGGTGGATGCTGGAGAGGCGATTGGGATGGAGGCGCCGTCGACTTGCGGCTACAGTAGGATGGGAGTGAAGTCGGTAAAGTGGCTTCGAGGGGAAGGAAGAGAAGTACAGGGAGGAAGAGAAGTAATGGGAACGTGACACTGGGATATGGCCCACTCAACTCGTGAGTCGTGACACTCACAACAGGGGAACCCCCGGTGTTGCCAGTTTGTCCAGACCAAGCGTGGCCAATCATGCCGCAGAATAGACTACTCGCGGATCGATCTCACGAAAACCATCCCAATCGTCCAAGTGCCCCGATCGAACGGTATGTAACAATCGTCAACCAGAACAACCGTGTTAGGGCCTGCCTTCTAGAAGACTCGGTCTAACGCTAAGGTTAGAGCTCTCCTAAGGTTAATTAGGACCATATGTGGTTTATGAAAAGAACACGCATCCAATGACACTGGTGGATCCATATGTGGTTTGTGAGAACAACACACATGCAATTACACTGGTGGATCCATTTCTGGCTTATGAGAGGAACACACATGCAATGAAACTGGTGATATCTGGTTCGTGAAAAGAACATACATGCAATGACTCTAACCGTGGTTCATGAAAAGAGCAGACATGCAATGACACTGGTGGATCCATGTGTGGTTAATGAGAAGAACACACATGCAATGACACTGGGTGTGGTTCATGATATGGTTTGTGAGAAGAACACACATGCAATGACTCTAGCTGTGGTTCATGGGAAGAACACATATGCAATGAGTCTGGTGTATCCTTATGTGGTTCATGAGAAGAGCAGACATGCAAGGACTCTAGTTGTGTTTCATGGAAACAACACACATCCAATGACTCCAGCTATGGTTCATGAGAAGAACACACTCCAATGACACTGGTGGATCCATGTGTGGTCTGTGAGAGGATCACACATGCAATGACAGTGGTGGATCCATATGTGGTTTGTGAGAAGAACACACATGCAATGACATTGGTGGATCCATGTGTGTTCTATGGGAAGAACACACATGCAATGACACTGGGTGTGGTTCTTGAAAAGAGCAGACATGTGATGACACCGGTGGATCCATGTGTGGTCTATGAGAGGAAGACACATCCAATGACACCAGTGGATCCTTACGTGGTTTGTGAGAAGAACACACATGCAATGACACTGGTGATATGTGGTCTGTGAAAAGAACACACATGCAATGACACTGGTGGATCCATATGTGGTTTGTGAGAAGGACACACATGCAATGACACTAGTGGATCCATGTGTGGTTTGTGAAAAGAACAGACATGCAATGCCACTGGTGATATGTGGTTTGTGAAAAGAACAGACATGCAATGACTATAACCGTGGTTCATGAAAATAGTAGACATGCAATGACACTGGTGGATCCATGTGTGGTTAATGAGAAGAACACATATGCAATGACACTAGGTGTGGTTCATGACATGGTTTGTGAGAAGAACACACATGCAATGACTCTAGCTGTGGTTCATGGGAAGAACACAGATGCAATGAGTCTGGTGTATCCTTATGTGGTTCATGAGAAGAGCAGACATGCAAGGACTCTAGCTGTGGTTCATGGAAAGAACACACATCCAATGACTCTACCTATGGTTCATGAGAATAACACACATCCAATGACACTGGTGGATCCATGTGTGGTCTGTGAGAGGATCACACATGCAATGAATCTAACTTTGGTTCATGAAAAGAGCAGACATGCAGTGACACCAGTGGATCCATGTGTGGTTTGTGGGAGGAACACACATCCAATGACACTGGTGGATCCATATGTGGTTTGTGAGAAGAACACACATGCAATGACACTGTGGATCCATGTGTGGTCTGTGGGAAGAACACACATGCAATGACACTGGGTGTGGTTCATGAAAAGAGCAGACATGCGATGACACCGATGGATCCATGTGTGGTCTATGAGAGGAACACACATCCAATGACACCGTTCAATCCTTACATGGTGTGTGAGAAGAAAACACATGCAATGACACTGGTGATATGTGGTCTTTGAAAAGAACACACATGCAATGACACTGGTGGATCCATATGTGGTTTGTGAGAAGGACACACATGCAATGACACTGGTGGATCCATGTGTGGTTCATGGGAAGAACACACATGCAATGACACTGGTGATATGTGGTTTGTGAAAAGAACAGACATGCAATGACTCTAACCTGGTTCATGAAAAGAGCAGACATCCAATGACACGGGCGGATCCATGTGTGGTTAATGAGAATAACTCACATGCAATGACACTGGGTGTGGTTCAGGATATGGTTTGTGAGAAGAACACACATGCAATGACTCTAGCTGTGGTTCATGGGAAGAACACAGATGCAATGAGTCTGGTGTATCCTTATGTGGTTCATGAGAAGAGCATACATGCAAGGACTCTAGCTATGGTTCATGGAAAGAACACACATCCAATGACTCTAGTTGTGGTTCATGAGAAGAACACACATCCAATGACATTGGTGGATCCATGTGTGGTTTGTGACAAGATCACACATGCAATGAATCTAACCGTGGTTCATGAAAAGAGCAGACATGCAGTGACACCGGTGGATCCATGTGTGGTCGGTGGGAGGAATACACATCCAATGACACTAGTGGATCCATATGTGGTTTGTGAGAAGAACACACATGCAATGACACTAGTGGATCCATGTGTGGTCTGTGGGAAGAACACACATGTAATGACACTAGGTGTGGTTCATGAAAAGAGCAGACATGCGATGACACCTGTGGATCCATGTGTGGTCTATGAGAGGAACACACATCCAATGACACCGGTGGATCCTTACGTGGTTTGTGAGAAGAACACACATGCAATGACACTAGTGATATGTGGTCTGTGAAAAGAACACACATGCAATGACACTGGTGGATCCATATGTGGTTTGTGAGAAGGACACACATGCAATGACACTGGTGGATCCATGTGTGGTTCATGGGAAGAACACACATGCAATGCCACTGGTGATATGCGGTTTGTGAAAAGAACAGACATGCAATGACTCTAACCTGGTTCATGAAAAGAGCAGACATGCGATGACACCGGTGGATCCATGTGTGGTCTACGAGAGGAACACACATCCAATGACACTGGTGGATCCTTACGTGGTTTTTGAGAATAAAACACATGCAATGACACTGGTGATATCTGGTCTTTGAAAAGAACACACATGCAATGACACTGGTGGATCCATATGTGGTTTGTGAGCAGGACACATGTGCAATGACACTGGTCGATCCATGTGTGGTTCATGGGAAGAACACACGTTCAATGACACTGGTGATATGTTGTTTGTGAAAAGAACAAACATGCAATGACTCTAACCGTGGTTCATGAAAAGAGCAGACATGCAATGACACTGATGGATCCATGTGTGGTTAATGAGAAGAACACACACGCAATGACACTGGGTGTGGTTCATGATATGGTTTGTGATAAGAACACACATGCAATGACTCTATCTGTGGTTCATGGGAAGAACATAGATGCAATGAGTCTGGTGTATCCTTATGTGGTTCATGAGAAGAGCAGACATGCAAGGACTCTAGCTATTGTTCATGGAAAGAACACACATCCAATGACTCTAGATGTGGTTCATGAGAAGAACACACATCCAATGACACTGGTGGATCCATGTGTGGTCTATGAGAGGATCACACGTGCAATGAATCTAATCGTGGTTCGTAAAAAGAGCAGACATGCCGTGACACCGGTGGATCCATCTGTGATCTGTGGGAGAAACACACATCCAATGACACTGGTGGATCCATATGTGGTTTGTGAGAAGAACACACATGCAATGACACTGGTGGATCCATGTGTGGTTAATGAGAATAACACACATGCAATGACACTGGGTGTGGTTCATGAAAAGAGCAGACATGCGATGACACCGGTGGATCCATGTGTGGTCTATGAGAGGAACACACATGCAATGACAACGGTGGATCCTTACGTGGTTTGTGCGAAGAACACACATGCAATGACAATGGTGATATGTGGTCTGTGAAAAGAACACACATGCAATGACACTGGAGGATCCATATGTGGTTTGTGAGAAGGACACACATGCAATGACACTGGTGGATCCATGTGTGGTTCATGGGAAGAACACACATGCAATGACACTGGTGATATGTGGTTTATGAAAAGAACAGGCATGCAATGACTCTAACCGTGGTTCATGAAAAGAGCAGACATGCAATGACACTGGTGGATCCATGTGTGGTTAATGAGAAGAACACACATGTAATGACACTAGGTGTGGTTCATGATATGGTTTGTGAGAAGAACACACATGCAATGACTCTAGATGTGGTTCATGGGAAGAACATGGATGCAATGAGTCTGGTGTATCGTTATGTGGTTCATGAGAAGAGCAGACATGCAAGGACTCTAGCTATGGTTCATGGAAAGAACACACATCGAATGACTCTAGTTGTTGTTCATGAGAAGAACACACATCCAATAACACTGGTGGATCCATGTGTGGTCTGTGAGAGGATCACACATGCAATGAATCTAACTGTGGTTCATCAAAAGAGCAGACATGCAGTGACACCGGTGGATCCATGTGTGCTTTGTGGGAGGAACACACATCCAATGACACTGGTGGATCCATATGTGGTTTGGGAGAAGAAAACACATGCACTGACACTGGTGGATCCATGTGTGGTCTGTGGGAAGAACACACATGCAATGACAGTGGGTGTGGTTCATGAAAAGAGCAGACATGCAATGACACCGGTGGATCCAAGTGTGGTCTAGGAGAGGAACACACATCCAATGATACTGGTGGATCCTTACGTGGTTTGTGAGAATAAAACACATGCAATGACACTGGTGATATGTGGTCTTTACAAAGACCACACATGCAATGACACTGGTGGATCCATATGTGGTTTGTGAGAAGGACACACATGCAATGACACTGGTGGATCCATGTGTGGTTCATGGGAAGAACACACATGCAATGACACTAGTGATATGTGGTTTGTGAAAAGAACAGACATGCAATGACTCTAACCGTGGTTCATGAAAAGAGCAGACATGCAATGACACTGGTGGATCCATGTGTGGTTAATGAGAAGAACACACATGCAATGACACTGGTTGTGGTTCATGATATGGTTTGTGAGAAGAACACACATGCAATGACTCTAGCTGTGGTTCATGGGAAGAACACAGATGCAATGAGTCTGGTGTATCCTTATGTGGTTCATGGGAAGAGTAGACATGCAAGGACTCTAGCTATGGTTCATGGAAAGAACACACATCCAATGACTCTAGCTGTGGTTCATGAGAAGAACACACATGAATGACACTCGTGGATCCATGTGTGGTTTGTGAGAAGAACATACATGCAATGACACTGGTGGATCCATGTGTGGTCTATGGGAAGAACACACATGCAATGACACTGGGTGTGGTTCATGAAAAGAGCAGATATGCGATGACACCGGTGGATCCATGTGTGGTCTATGAGAGGAACACACATCCAATGACACCGGTGGATCCTTACGTGGTTTGTGAGACGAACACACATGCAATGACACTGGTGATATGTGCTCTGTGAAAAGAACACACATGCAATGACACTGGTGGATCCATATGTGGTTTGTGAGAAGAACACACATGCAATGACACTGGTGGATCCATGTGTGGTCTGTGGGAAGAACACACATGCAATGACAGTGGGTGTGGTTCATGGAAAGAGCAGACATGCGATGACACCGGTGGATCCATGTGTGGTCTATGAGAGGAACACACATCCAATGACACCGGTGGATCCTTACGTGGTTTGTGAGAAGAACACACATGCAATGACACTAGTGGATCCATATGTGGTTTGTGAGAAGGACACACATGCAATGACACTGGTGGATCCATGTGTGGTTCATAGGAAGAACACACATGCAATGACACTAGTGATATGTGGTTTGTGAAAAGAACAGACATGCAATGACACTGGTGATATGTGGTTTGTGAAAAGAACAGACATGCAATGACATTGGTGATATGTGGTTTGTGAAAAGAACACACATGCAATGACACTGGTGATATGTGGTGTGTGAACAGAACACACATGCAATGACACTGGTGATATGTGGTTTGTGAAAACAACAGACATGCAATGACTCTAACCGTGGTTCATGAAACGAGCAGACATGCGATGACACTGGTGGATCCATGTGTGGTTAATGAGAAGAACACACATGCAATGACACTGGGTGTGGTTCATGATATGGTTTGTGACAAGAACACACATGCAATGACTCTAGCTGTGGTTCATGGGAAGAACACAGATGCAATGAGTCTGGTGTATCCCTATGTGGTTCATGGGAAGAGTAGACATGCTAGGACTCTAGCTATGGTTCATGGAAAGAACACACATCCAATGACTCTAGCTATGGTTCATGAGAAGAACACACATCAAATGACACTGGTGGATCCATGTGTGGTCTGTGAGAGGATCACACATGCAATGAATCTAACCGTGGTTCGTGAAAAGAGCAGACATGTAGTGACACCGGTGGATCCTTGTGTGGTCTGTGGGAGGAACACACATCCAATGACACTGGTGGATCCATATGTGGTTTGTGAGAAGAACACACATGCAATGACACTGGTGGATCCATGTGTGGTTAATGAGAATAACACATATGCAATGACACTGGGTGTGGTTCATGAAAAGAGCAGACATGCGATGACACCGGTGGATCCATGTGTGGTCTATGAGAGGAACACACATGCAATGACAACGGTGGATCCTTACGTGGTTTGTGAGAAGAACACACATGCAATGACAATGGTGATATGTGGTCTGTGAAAAGAACACACATGCAATGACACTGGAGGATCCATATGTGGTTTGTGAGAAGGACACACATGCAATGACACTGGTGGATCCATGTGTGGTTCATGGGAAGAACACACATGCAATGACACTGGTGATATGTGGTTTGTGAAAAGAAAAGGCATGCAATGACTCTAACCGTGGTTCATGAAAAGAGCAGACATGCAATGACACTGGTGGATCCATGTGTGGTCTATGAGAAGAACACACATGTAATGACACTAGGTGTGGTTCATGATATGGTTTGTGAGAAGAACGCACATGCAATGACTCTAGATGTGGTTCATGGGAAGAACACAGATGCAATGAGTCTGGTGTATCGTTATGTGGTTCATGAGAAGAGCAGACATGCAAGGACTCTAGCTATGGTTCATGGAAAGAACACACATCCAATGACTCTAGCTGTTGTTCATGAGAAGAACACACATCCAATGACACTGGTGGATCCATGTGTGGTCTGTGAGAGGATCACACATGCAATGAATCTAACTGTGGTTCATCAAAAGAGCAGACATGCAGTGACACCGGTGGATCCATGTGTGCTTTGTGGGAGGAACACACATCCAATGACACTGGTGGATCCATATGTGGTTTGGGAGAAGAAAACACATGCAATGACACTGGTGGATCCATGTGTGGTCTGTGGGAAGAACACGCATGCAATGATACTGGGTGTGGTTCATGAAAAGAGAAGACATTAAAATGACACCGGTGGATCCATGTGTGGTCTATGAGAACAACACACATCCAATGACACTGGTGGATCCTTACGTGGTTTGTGAGAATAAAACACATGCAATGACACTGGTGATATGTGGTCTGTGAAAAGAACACACATGCAATCACACTGGTGGATCCATATGTTGTTTGTGAGAAGGACACACATGCAATGACACTGGTGGATCCATGTGTGGTTCATGGGAAGAACACACATGCCATGACACTAGTGATATGTGGTTTCTGAAAAGAACACATGCAATGACACTGGTGATATTAGGTTTGTGAAAAGAACAAACGTGCAATGACACTGGTGTTATGTGGTTTCTAAAAAGAACAGACATGCAATGACTCTAACCGTGGTTCATGAAAAGAGCAGACATGCAATGACACTGGTGGATCCATGTGTGGTTAATGAGACGAACACACATGCAATGACACTGGGTGTGGTTCATGATATGGTTTGTGAGAAGAACACACATGCAATGACTCTAGCTGTGGTTCATGGGAAGAACACAGATGCAATGAGTCTGGTGTATCGTTATGTGGTTCATGAGAAGAGCAGACATGCAAGGATTCTAGTTGTGGTTCATGGAAAGAACACACTTCCAATGACTCTAGCTGTGGTTCGTGAGAAGAACACACATCCAATGACACTAGTGGATCCATGTGTGGTCTATGAGAGGATCACACGTGCAATGAATCTAAATTTGGTTCATGAAAAGAGAAGACATGCGGTAACATCGGTGGATCCATGTGTGCTTTGTGGGAGGAACACACATCCAATGACATTGGTGGATCCATATGTGATTTGTGAGAAGAAAACACATGCAATGACACTGGTGGATCCATGTGTGGTCTGTGGGAAGAACACACATGCAATGACACTGGGTGTGGTTTATGAAAAGAGCAGACATTAAAATGACACTGGTGGATCCATGTGTGGTCTACGAGAGGAACAAACATCCAATGACACAGGTGGATCCTTACGTGGTTTGTGAGAATAAAACACATGCAATAACACTAGTGATATGTGGTCTTTGAAAAGAACACACATGCAATGACAATGGTGGATCCATATGTGGTTTGTGAGAAGGACACACATGCAATGACACTATTGGATCCATGTGTGGTTCATGGGAAGAACACACATGCAATCACACTAGTGATATGTGGTTTGTGAAAAGAACAGACATGCAATGACTCTAATCGTGGTTCATGAAAAGAGCAGACATGCAATGACACTGGTGGATCCATGTGTGGTTAATGAGAAGAACACACATGCAATGATACTGGGTGTGGTTCATGATATGGTTTGTGAGAAGAACACACATGCAATGACTCTAGCCGTGGTTCATGGGAAGAACACAGATGCAATGAGCCTGGTGTATCCTTATGTGGTTCATGAGAAGAGCAGACATGCAAGGACTCTAGCTATGGTTCATGGAAAGAACACACATCCAATGACTCTAGCAGTGGTTCATGAGAAGAACACACATCCAATGACACTGGTGGATCCATGTGTGGTCTGTGAGAGGATCACACATGCAATGAATCTAACTCTGGTTTATGAAAAGAGCAGACATGTAGTGCCACCAGTGGATCCATGTGTGGTCGGTGCGAGGAACACACATCCAATGACACTGGTGGATCTATATGTGGTTTGTGAGAAGAACACACATGCAATGACACTGGTGGATCCATGTGTGGTCTGTGGGAAGAACACACATGCAATCACACTGGGTGTGGTTCCTGAAAAGAGCAGACATGCGGTGACACCGGTGGATCCATGTGTGGTCTACGAGAGGAACACACATCCAATGACACCGGTGGATCCTTACGTGGTTTGTGAGAAGAACACACATGCAATGACACTAGTGATATGTGGTCTGTGAAAAGAACACACATGCAAAGACACTGGTGGATCCATATGTGGTTTGTGAGAAGGACACACATGCAATGACACTGGTGGATCCATGTGTGGTTCATAGGAAGAACACACATGCAATGACACTAGTGATATGTGGTTTGTGAAAAGAACAGACATGCAATGACACTGGTGATATGTGGTTTGTGAAAAGAACAGACATGCAATGACACTCGTGATATGTGGTTTGTGAAAAGAACACACATGCAATGACACTGGTGATATGTGGTGTGTGAACAGAACACACATGCAATGACACTGGTGATATGTGGTGTGTGAACAGAACACACATGCAATGACACTGGTGATATGTGGTTTGTGAAAAGAACAGACATGCAATGACTCTAACCATGGTTCATGAAAAGAGCAGACATGCGATGACACTGGTGGATCCATGTGTGGTTAATGAGAAGAACACACATGCAATGACACTGGGTGTGGTTCATGATATGGTTTGTGAGAAGAACACACCTGAAATGACTCTAGTTGTGGTTCATGGGAAGAACACAGATGCAATGAGTCTGGTGTATCCTTATGTGGTTCATGGGAAGAGTAGACATGCAAGGACTCTAGCTATGGTTCATGGAAAGAACACACATCCAATGACTCTAGTTGTGGTTCATGAGAAGAACAGACATCCAATGACACTGGTGGATCCATGTGTGGTCTGTGAGAGGATCACACATGCAATGAATCTAACCGTGGTTCGTGAAAAAAGCAGACATGTAGTGACACCGGTGGATCCATGTGTGGTCTGTGGGAGGAACACACATCCAATGACACTGGTGGATCCATATGTGGTTTGTGAGAAGAACACACATGCAATGACACTGGTGGATCCATGTGTGGTTAATGAGAATAACACATATGCAATGACACTGGGTGTGGTTCATGAAAAGAGCAGACATGCGATGACACCGGTGGATCCATGTGTGGTCTATGAGAGGAACACACATGCAATGACACCGGTGGATCCTACCGTGGTTTGTGAGAAGAACACACATGCAATGACACTGGTGATATGTCGTCTGTGAAAAGAACACACATGCAATGACACTGGTGGATCCATGTGTGGTCTGTGGGAAGAACACACATGCAATGACACTGGGTGTGGTTCTTGAAAAGAGCAGACATGCGATGACACCGGTGGATCCATGTGTGGTCTATGAGAGGAACACACATGCAATGACACCGGTGGATCCTACCGTGGTTTGTGAGAAGAACACACATGCAATGACACTGGTGATATGTGGTCTGTGAAAAGAACACACATGCAATGACACTGGTGGATCCATATGTAGTTTGTGAGAAGGACACACATGCAATGACACTGGTGGATCCATGTGTGGTTCATGGGAAGAACACACATGCAATGACACTGGTGATATGTGGTTTGTGAAAAGAACAGACATGCAATGACTCTAACCGTGGTTCATAAAAAGAGCAGACATGCAATGACACTGGTGGATCCATGTGTGGCTAATGAGAAGAACACACATGAAATGACACTGGGTGTGGTTCATGATATGGTTTGTGAAAAGAGTACACATGCAATGATTCTAGCTGTGGTTCATGGGAAGAACACAGATGCAATGAGTCTGGTGTATCGTTATGTCGTTCATGAGAAGAGCAGACATGCAAGGACTCTAGCTGTGGTTAATGGAAAGAACACACATCTAATGACTCTAGCTGTGGTTCATGAGAAGAACACACATCCAATGACACTGGTGGATCCATGTGTGGTCTCTGAGAGGATCACACATGAAATGAATCTAACATTGGTTCATGAAAAGAGCAGACATGTAGTGACACCGGTGGATCCATGTGTGCTTTGTGGGAGGAACACACATCCAATGACACTGGTGGATCCATATGTGGTTTGTGAGAAGAAAACACATGCAATGACACTGGTGGATCCATGTGTGGTCTGTGGGAAGAACACACATGCAATGACACTGGGTGTGGTTCATGAAAAAAGCAGATATTAAAATGACACCGATGGATCCATGTGTAGTCTATGAGAGCAACACACATCCAATGATACCGGTGGATCCTTACGTGGTTTGTGAGAATAAAACCCATGCAATGACACTGGTGTTATGTGGTCTGTGAAAAGAACACACATGCAATCACACTGGTGGATCCATATGTGGTTTGTGAGAAGGACACACATGCAATGACACTGGTGGATCCATGTGTGGTTCATGGGAAGAACACACATGCAATGACACTAGTGATATGTGGTTTGTGAAAAGAACACACATGCAATGGCACTGGTGATATGTGGTTTGTGAAAAGAACAAACATGCAATGACACTGGTGATATGTGGTTTGTAAAAAGAACAGACATGCAATTACTCTAACCGTGGTTCATGAAAAGAGCAGACATGCAATGACACCGGTGGATCCATGTGTGGTTAATGAGAAGAACACACATGCAATGACACTGGGTGTGGTTCATGATATGGTTTGTGAGAAGAACACACATGCAATGACTCTAGCTGTGGTTCATGGGAAGATCACAGATGTAATGAGTCTGGTGTATCGTTATGTGGTTCATGAGAAGAGCAGACATGCAAGGATTCTAGCTGTGGTTCATGGAAAGAACACACTTCCAATGACTCTAGCTCTGGTTCGTGAGAAGAACACACATCCAATGACACTGGTGGATCCATGTGTGGTCTGTGAGAGGATCACAAGTGCAATGAATCTAACTTTGGTTCATGAAAAGAGCAGACATGCGGTGACACCGGTGGATCCATGTGTGGTCGGTGGGTGAAACACACATCCAATGACACTGGTGGATCTATATGTGGTTTGTGAGAAGAACACACATGCAATGACACTGGTGGATCCATGTGTGGTCTGTGGGAAGAACACACATGCAATGACACTGGGTGTGGTTCATGAAAAGAGCAAACATGCCATGACACCGGTGGATCCAAGTGTGGTCTAGGAGAGGAACACACATCCAATGATACTACCTGGCCGCGTGGCCAGGCCTGGCCTGTGCCAGGGGGTGGTGTGGACGCTCCCGGCACCCCCTCGGCCTCCCCTTCCGCCTATATGTTGCCCTCGGGACGAAAACCCTAAGTACCCGATCAAAAATCCACGAAAGAGTCTGTAGCCACCGTCATCTCCATCCCTAGATCGAGAGGGATCTGAAGCTCTTCCCGGCACCCTGCCAGAGAGGGGAATTCACCCTAGAGGCCTTCTTCATCACCATGCAAGCCTTCGGTGTGATGCGTGAGTAGTTCATCCTTGGACTACGGATCCATGTAGTAGCTAGATGGTTGGTTCTCCTCCTTTGTGCTTTCATGTTTAGATCTTGTGAACTCCGTTCATGATCAAGATCATCTATTTGTAATTCATACATGTTGTGCTTGCGGGGATCCGATGGATATTGAGATGCTATTTCAGATTGATTATTGATTCTATCATGTCTTTGTTATTTGAGATCTTGCATGCTTTCCGTTGTTAGTAGCTATCGTGGCCAAGTAGATGCTAGCAACTCCA